>WTSP01023376.1:20688-32674 GCA_025331215.1 Actenoides lindsayi | reverse complement strand
CTGGGGCTCCTCTGGCCCCGCTCCAACAGGTCCCTGTCTCTGCTGTGCTGAGGACTCCAGAGCTGGCCCCAGCACTGCAGGGGGGTCTCCCCAGAGCCCTGGGAGCAGAGGGGGAGGAACAAAGCCCTGCATGGAGACATGCATGCACTGCTACAGCAGCTCTCACGGGGACTGAAATGTTTTCCTCCAGGACTGCAAAGCCCAACTGTAACTCCCCATGAACGACAGCTCTGTAACTCACAGGGGATGTTCCGGAAAGAGCAGAAACCTCCAGCTGCTGCAGATGTGGAAAAGGCGCTGCTGCTGAGAACCCTTGGGTGGGGTGGATCTAACACAGCTCAGAAGCAAAATCAGGCTCAGGACAAGTGAAGGTTTTAATCAAAACAGAACGTGCAAGGAAGGAAAAGTAGCCAGCAGGGTCTATCTTTGATTTTTCTGCACTATGAAGCAGCCAGGGGCTCGGCAGGGACGTACGGGTGCATCACACCCACGTCACCGGGCTGGACATGATTAAAGATTCAGAGTCAGATTGAGGAAAAATGATGAATGAGTCCCATGCAGGGGTCACTCCTGGGTCGAGTTCCATTCGGTATTTTCATTAAGAGCTTGCAGGCTGGAGGAAAATCCACTCACCGGCTCGCAGAGGCGGCACAGAAGAGCCGTGCTTGCTTCACCTATCTGATTTACAGCCACACTTGATTAACGACAAAACCAGGCTAAAAATCAATTACAGAGATACTGGAAAAGGACAAATCTCAGCTGGTTCCCATGGTGAGCCATAATCTAATGGCCAAATACAACTCCAGGATGTTGTATCCACTCATCCACTGGGAGATGGCTACATGAAAGCCAGCGAGGAAGGCAGCAGCCAATGGCAGGACGATTCATGTGGGTATTGAAGGCATTTTTTCATGGGAAACAGCAAATCTGAGCTGGGCTCAGGTAGACAACTGCCTCCCCAAGCTCAACACAGCATCATGCTGAGGATGGGCAGCGCAGACAAGAAGGAGGCTGCGATCCCACCTCTGAATGCAACATTGACCCTATGCCCAAGCCCATTTCCTCTTGTCATTAATTATTACACATTACGAGCCTGCAAAGTTTTAATCACACTCACAGAAACGCACAGAATGGTAGAGGTTGGAAGGGACCTCTGGAGATCATCTAAGTCCAACCCCTGCGCTAAAGCAGGCTCACCCAGAGCAGGCTGCAAACACCTAATTCCAAAGCTCTTCCTACTTGTTTCAGCAACTCCCTCCTGCCAAGGCAAGGTGGGACCTTCTGCCCTCACACCACAGAAGCTGCTGTGCAGCAGATGAAGCCTCCAGCATCCCAACAGCACGGAATGAGAGGCCAGGACCCTTCCTCACCGCCAATGCTTTCCCCGAACGGACACAAGCGCGAGGCTGGGCGGCACAGGAGGGGAGGACGCAGCTCGCAGCGGTGGCCCTTCCTCTGCCAGCAAAGGTGAACAGCTTTGCGGCAGCTTTTATCTGATGCTTTCCCAGAGCTTGCTCCAACCCCCACTCTAACGATGTTTTAACGAGCCCCCAGCAGGCACCACATCCCCGCGTGAGAGCGGAGGGCACTCGCCCCGACTGCGCGCGCAGCAGCGGTCTGTCGACGCCGGGACCGCGCGGCGACGGGCTTTGCCTGCTCGCTCTTGACATTTCAATAGGTTCTGTGAGGAGCTATTTTTGTCCACCTGCCATGACGAAGGCAGAGCTCCTGCACGGGCAGCAAGGATGGGGGAGGCGAGGGGGGATGCAGGAGCTGAAGCCCCGGGATGGATGTTCGTGGAGCAGCGGATGGCACAGATGAGCATCGGTGCCAGCAGGCTCGTCCCGTGGCCCGCCTGCACCGTGTCCTCGGCTGCTCAAGATGAGGACACATTCAATTCCAGCCTGCCCCAGGCTGGAGGTTTGGAAACCCCCACAGGGTTGTCCTGAAGGAGGACATGGAAGGACCCCATGCATGGAAACCAACTCCAACAAGGCACTTCCTATGGCCCCCAGCAGCAGCAGCACCCTACAAGTCCCATTGCGGGTGGACATGGGGTGAGCCTGCGCTGGAGCACAGGCAACTCAGCTGAAAGACAAGAAGCCCACTAAACATTTACCTTTGGAGGATCAGGCTAAAGAACACATCCCACTGACAGGAACCCAGCCTGTTCCAGGAACTGAACTTGCCAACCTGGGGTTGGCAGCCAGCAGTGGCTGGTGCGTTCCACTCCAGGGAATATTTTTGCCTGTATGCAAAGCAGGATGGATTTTGCATTTGCGTTCATTCAGTGACGTTAATTATGACCCCCAAGCACATGTAATGAAGGAGAGGTTTCCAAGCACCAGGTCCCACCAAGTCAGAATCACTGCCTAAAACTCCAGGTCACACTTCAGACAAACTTGGACAGCTCAGAAGTCAGTGCCTTCGTTAACTTAATTTGATCTCTTACCAAATTCAAAGTTTGGAAATGGGAAGAGGTTACTCCCTGAATACCAATCCTGGCAGTCAAGCATCACAGTCCTCTTGCTAGAAATGGAGCAAGGTGGGCCCAGCCCCCAGCACCCACACTCCCCATTGCCAGGGGTGCTGAAGCAGCCATCTCCAAGAGGACACCACCAGGGGCTCACAAAAGCCTGCTCCCATCATGAGAATCTGAGCTTTTTCACATAACAAATTACTACAATCATAAAAATATGGACTTCTTTCCCATCTGTCTGCTGCTCACAACCAGTGAGCTGATGTGATGCCACTCTTAGCTGCTCCATCCATATCAGTCACCACCTTCCCACCAGCAGCACGTTCACACAAGGGCAGAAGCTGGTCCCAGTAGAAAGCATTTCCGCAGCAAAATTAACTACTAGCTTCTTCACTTCAGGCTGCTGAAAAAAGCAGCTCAGAGCTTCCCTAGTAAGAGAGCAGGAGCTGCCCAGGGTTTGGATGCTATGAGCAACACCCTGCACAGAGCTGGGTCCACTGTTGAAATGGGAGTACGATGGGGTACATTGACAACTCCTTGCAGATAGCACTTTTTCACATAAAACTGAACAAGAAGACAAACAAACAAAGCATATGATTGAGGGTTTAGATTATCGCTTCAATTTGTTTGCAAATAAGAGCAAAAACTGCACATTCTTCCACATCCACAGCTAAATCTGGAAAGCAGCTCTGTTTGATGTGGCTCCACCACTGCAGAAGTGGACCTGCTAAGCAGGATCTTCTTAGAACTCAAGAGGAAAATAAGGTGGGTGATGTTCTGCTTATGTTCCTCAAATCGCTTTCCCACCAGGCTGCTTTCCCGTAGAGCCATAAGCTATTAAAAGCCCTTGCAGTACTCTCAAGGCACAGAATTATCTTCCAGATTGGGAGCTCCAGATTCCTTTTGGTCATGGTGAGATATATAATCCACGCGTGGTGCCATTACCCAATCTGAGCACCGTCTCCACAAGAACCCAGATGGATGCCAAGAATAAGGCACTTCTTATAGCTGTAGCATTTTTAAGAGATGTTAACATGCCTTGCATAGAAGTGTCCTAATTTCTGACTTGGGTTGAACACGCATGAGTCACTCCACTGCATTCTTCTAAAAGCCAACACCTGTAAGAAAAATCCCAACCCCTCTCTCACATACCCAACATGCTCAGCAAAAAGGCCATTATAAAGGTACAGACAGGCTAGTTTTAATATCGTGGTAGTTTTTCCTTCCATAGGTTCAAAACCTTTAAGCTCTCAGTGAAAAAAGTGTTCCTACACACATCGTTTCCAACCCCTTCACCAACAGCACTCCTCGACTTAGGATGCTGAGCACATAGTGTCACCTACCATTGCCGCAGGCTGATGTTTTTACAGGTGACCCTGTGCTCAGGAACAGAGCCCGGTGCTGCTTCCATGCTGAGGTACAACAGGGAAGATGTTGTCCAGCACACAATGACAGGGCTTTACTGCCTGCATTCGGGGAGCAGTTTTAGCATCTGGCTCTCTCTGCTGCTTCTCCTATAGAAAGAGGCTGCCTTTCAAGTCTCGACATTGCCCCCTCTTCTCAAAGCCTTCTCAGCACGCTCAAAAAGAACAAGAAAGGAAAGGACTGGTGGAGGTCGCACAGACTATGGTTTCTCACCAGTGCCTTTGGCCGACTGAGAGAACTTTGCAATTTCAGCCCTGTTCCTTCAATGGAAAAGCTTCAAAGAGAAGCCCTGGCTACCTGGGAGCAGCGGCACCCTGCAGCTGGGAAGAGCAACGTAGCATCACGGGTTGTTCCAACAAGCCAAAGGGAGCACTGAAAAAACCTTCCAGCAAATCTGGCCCTGTTCTGCTTTTGACCCAGAAACTTTTTAGGAGAAACTTGTGGTTTTTCATCCACTGATTAATTAAAAGTAACCACAGAAACAAACTGCGCTGTCTTCCCGTATTTGCCTCTCTGCTCTAGACAAATGCTAATGCACACTGAGCTGCCCCAACTGCTCTCAGGGTTCCAAAGACTCCTCAAGATGTCAGCTCCTGCTTGACCCCAGGTGCTCTTCATCTGAGGTTGAGGTCCTCTTTCTGCTGAGCCTTTTTATGATTACATCTTTTAAGGTGGCACTTAATTCAAGAGAATCGAGACCAAACATTGTTTGAAGTGGAGATTAAGAGCTGAAGATATAAACAGTGAACTCGAAACCTTTCAACGTAACCTGTCCAGTTGTAATAGCCCAAACTGTTTAGTACAATTTTTGAAATATTAATGCAACTCTAAACCTTTTCGTGTTGCAGTAAAAAGCCAAGCAATATTCAAAGCATCAACCACAGGCAGAGAACAAGTGATTATTTCACACCACAGCCCTAGAGAAAGGCTGGAACTGACACAGGCTCAAGTCTGCACGTGGGCATGTCAGGATTTGATTATTTTCCACCAAAACGTTCCCCAGGAGCTGTTCCCTTCGTGGCTGCAGTTAGAGGGACAGAGGAAGCAGCATCAACACTTGTACCCACCACTTCTCACCAGATGCGAGAGGTAAAGGCTTCCAGCAGGCTCAGACTGGGGCCAAGGAGGTGACAGCTAAGAGAACGCCATCAAAGAAGCCTTTGGGTTGTAGGAAATGGCACACACGTCCTTGCAAACACACAGCAGCACTCAACAGCTGCTTTGGAGATAGCTTCCATCAAAACAGACTGAAACAACATCAAGGGCATTTAAATGAACGTCTCTGATCTGACTCGTCTCAGACGGGGCCCTGTGAAGAAAAAGCAGAATAATTCTAGTTAACAAATAACCAGAATTCTTGCTCATCCTGCACTCCTCCTCGCAGCTTACACCTTGTCCAGGATAAGAGGTTTCACTTCGTCCTGGATAAAAGGTTGCGTCTCGTCCTGGGTAAGAGTCTTCTCAGCCTTACTGACGTAACATGGCTGGACTTGGTACCCAGGGTACCGGGCAACCTCCCTTGGCCAACGCTAACGGGAGCATGGGAGAGCTCAAAGCACAAAAGCAGAGATGCTTCCTCCCGTGAAGACCTTTCCAACATGAGGTGCAATATCTCAGCACCATTCCCCTGTGCTGCTCAACATCTCCTCTCGCTGATGACTAATTTGTACAACCATCAGCACCGCAGACATCTTGTTCCCACTGCCACAGCCTGCCCCTGGGAGCTGCCACCAGCACAGGGACACCAGGGACATCTTTATCTCCTCTGTTCCTCAGGGCCATACTTGTAAATGGGACAGGAGTTGAACCTCCCTTCCCAAGCAGAGTTAATTTAGATTTACAGGTCAAAATGCTACTACCTAAGCATGACTACCAGCCACGACAACCTCTGGCAGTTATCTGAGCAACAAATGATGGATCGCTCTTCTTCATTAGAAGTGCACAAAGAAGTGGTTTGCAAAGGGCTGGAGGCTAGTAATAAATAATATCTGCACAAGATGGTCTTCAGCTGTGTGCACATCCGTATTTACAGATCAGAAGCCACGTTCTGACCTGTTGGATTCTACACCAGTTGATTAATTATTTACCTCACAGCTAATTAATCATCCATTAACTCTTTGCGAGCTCTTCTACCAGTAGGGTACACTCATGAAGTGACTCAATAAACGCTTCTAACATCTACTGCTTTGTACGATTAAGATGAAAAATCTTACATGGGAGAGCCCCAGGGCAGAAATCAGAGGAGGCCACATCCCAGCTGCTTTTTATCTTCTTTCCCTGACAATTATTTGGCCTCGTCTGATCCTCCATTATCTGCCACGTGGTGCCCACAACAAAGCGCGTCTCCAGACAGCACTTTTTACTTGCAACCAAAGCAGTTCTTTTATTTAGCATTTTTGCTAATAATCTGATAACTCGATTAGGAAAATACAGTTCTGCTCCACCTCTGTGGGGCCTGGAAACTCATTAGCAGTGCTAGGAGGCTGCAAGAAGCTTAAACGTATTAAACGGGCTCTGCTGGTGTTAAAGCTCCAGATTTCTGCTGCCTGTCCTCAGAAAACATTTCTCTCCAGTGGACCCACAGAAACTAAGGCAGAAACGGCAGGCAGGTCTCCAGGGCCACAGGAGGAGAAATGCCACCATGAGGGAAGCGTCAGGGCCATGGACAAGCCGCGCTGTCCTCAGAGAGTTTTCAAGCCTAGCGAGGTCGGGGTGGAGCCTCTGCAGCCACCCTGCCTGAAACAACAAGAATTTGTCCTATTTTCCCAGCCAAATAAAAACTAAAATCCTCCCAAACCTCAAAGGTCTCAGGTTTAGGGGGCTTCTGCTGCGATGCCATAGTTCACCACCACTTTGCTTCCCATGTGAAGTACCTGCAGCAGCACCCAGCAGAAATAATCAGGCTTCCCACTGCTCTTTGACTGCATTGATACTTGCAGCTTCTTTTGTCAGAGGAGTTTCTGTGTTGCTTTCTTTGAGGCTATAACCCAGTAGATATCCTGGATGGTAGCAATGCCATGAGAAGTCCCCCAGTAACCCTGCACCAAGATCCTCCATCCTCCAGTGCCTTGATGCTCATGTTCTCTCACCTCTTCTGCGCCTGAGTTTCAGACACCCTTGCACACCCTCCCCACCCCTATCCCGACACCCAGGGTCTTTTCCACATGTGATGTCCAGACAGTGTCCACTCTGCTGAACTGCTCTTCTCCCACGGGGTCAGCACTGTCCCAACACCCACCCAAGCGGAACATCAACGCTTCCCACATCATCACAGGACATAGCAGCCCACAGTGCAAGACATCATGAACTCTAATGAAGCCTTTGCCTGAAACCCACTTTTAAGACCAGATGGCAGCAGGGGAATAGGTGGAGGCAGCACGAGGGCAGCAGTGAACTCATGGAGAGCTACCTCAGCTCACACAGCCCCAGACTCTCCTTATGGCTTTGATATCAACCCTTGATGCACCACACCAAGGGCTGCTCCAAGAGCTGGATGAAGCATGGGGAGGAGATGGGAAAGCTTGGCCTTCAAGAAGTCACCAAGAACAACTCACTGGAAAAAGAAACCAGTTCCGGGAGGGGGTTACTCATCCCTTTGGCCACCAGAAGCAATGTGTGACACTGAGCTCTGGTGCCGGCTGGCAGAGAACAGCCAAGAGGAAAGGATCTGCCAGCTGAGACCTGGACCAAAGCCCTCATCAACAAGAAAAAAAAAATAGATAAAACTGAGTGAAAGCCCCTAAAAAAGCCACAAAACAAAAACTCCCCCAGGTTGAAAGACTAGGCAGAGGAAAGGGCCATGCAAGGTTTCTCTTATCTCTGCCTTGCCAGGAATGACCAGACAGCCACTGGCCACCGCTGTCACTAACACAGCACAGATGTTGCTATTGGGGTGACAGATTAACAACCAGTTTCCTTGTCCCTATCAGCCAGCATTTGGAAATGTCACATGTTCAGGCTGCTGAGTCTGGAGTATCAACCCAACCCCATTGCTGATCTCTCAGTCACAAGCCAGGATTTATGGTAACACCTCCCCAGCCCACGTGTCCTCGTGTCACTGTCTCCAGAGGAGACTGGTCCAAACACGACACACCATTGCCCACAGGAAAGGAACTGGAGCATGCTAACAACACGACAAATCCCTGAAAGGAGATCCCAGCAACGTACTGATTGCATTAATCGCATCTACGAGCCAGCCACGGTACGCAGAAAGACTCAGGTGTGAGAGAAATTATTCAGCAGCACCATATCCCATGAAACCATCACCAGTGGGGACAGCCCCGGCAGGCTGGGTGCACCAAATGAGCGAGGGGGTGTCCAGAGTGCACGCTCACGTCTCCATCCCACCCTGCAGAGCATCTCCAACGCGCACCAGTGAGCACACGCTTGTTACAGGCCAGAGATCCAAGCCCTGATAATTTGTTAATTAAGCAGCAAATTGCACAGCCTGCAAAAACGGGGTGGCAGAAACATCGCCGGGGGTTGGCGGTTTTGGGGAGGATTTTGGCGCGGGGCAGCAATGCATAATTGTCCAGAGCGTGCAGGGATGCGGGACCCCCAGCCCAGCTGCGCAGCCTGCGGGTCTGTGCCGACGGGGACCTTATCTGCAGAGGCTGGGTTTTGGTTAAGTCTTCAGCTGGACTACTGGGAGGCACTCTGCTGTCCTGTCAGCGGGCGGTGGGAGTGGCCACACGAGCCCGGATGGCCGCAGCACATCTCCTGGCAGCCACCGCTGCTAGCAAACATGGGCTTGGCCATGACCTTGGAGGTTCAAACGAGTTCAGAAAGGAGAGAGACGCTGGCATAGGCAAGACGGCTTCCAGCACAACTGCTGAATCACAGCTGAAGTGAGCTGGCGCTGAAGAAGAGCTCTTGCCAGAGGGAAAGCCAAGGGAACTTGGAGAATGGAGAGAGATGGGTTTGATGGATGAATTATAGATGGATAAGGCACTGGCTGGATGGCCATGTCCAAAGAGTTGCAGACAATGGCTCAATATACAAGTGAAAACTATGGATAGATGGATGGATGGATGGATGGATGAGCCTCAGTCTCACCAGGACCTGAGATAAGTGGAGTCTACCTCCACGGTGGGTGAAGAAGCCAAGGGACACACTGGTCCAGGCTTTGGAACATGTGTGAAGACAACCACTCCATGCCAGGCCCATAAGACTTCCTCCCACTCCTGCATCCCCTGCGCCAGTATCTAAAGCTGGGCAGAAGGGAGGCGGAGGCAGCAAAAGAGTCTGACAAGGGAAATTAAAACCAAATCCCAAGTCCTAATCAAGCTTTTGGACAGCTCCCAGCCACGAACAATGCCCAGCTTGGGAAATGAGAAGTCACAGTCATATCCTGTAACGTTCCATGGATGCCTGGCACGCAGGAGGCCGGGGTGGTGAACACCCATGTGGGTGTCCGTGTGCACCCCGTGGGAGTGCTGACGAACACCCTTGCAGATGCCCACGCGGGCAGGAGCAGGGCTGGAGGGTAGCAGCTCCTAAAGGCACGAGGACCAGCCTAGATCTAGCAACCTGCTCTAGTGGGAGGTGTCCCTGCCCATGGCAGGGGGGTTGGAACTGGATGATCTTTAAGGTCCCTTCCAACCTTGACAACGCTACGATTCTATGATCTACCTCTGGGTGCTCCCGCCAGCACCCCGGAAGTCCTGGTCGAACCTCAGGCCACCGCTGCCAACGGAGATGATGAGCCCAGGCTGGGCAGGCAGCCAGCTCTGCGCAGGCACCGGGGGCTGGAGCTGCCAACCGCCAGAGCAGCGACCGCTCCAAACTGGCAGCTCCCGGGCACTTGCCAGGAGGCAGATTCCCCACCACCCAGCTCTCCGCAGGGCTCCCAATTAACAGCAAATGGGCAGCAAAACTCCCCGTGGCGATTAATCATCTTCCGGGGTTGCAGGGAAATCGCTCTTCCCAACTCCCCGCCGCGCAGCTGCCGAGGCACCCACACGCCAAGGGGGGGGGACGGACGAGGAGCCCGGCAGTGCCAAGGAGGGGGTGGGCAGGGAGCGGCCCCCGGGACCAAACCCGCGGGTGCAGGAGGAGCGCAGAGAGCCGAGAGATCGGGAGCTGACGCGACGTGTCGGGAGAGCGGGCGGCAGCGACGCGCTGGAGGTGGGCGGTGTCGCGAGGCAAGAAAATACAGGGATTTTGGAGGGGGGAGTTTGGAGGGGGGGAAAATAGGAGATATTTTTCTCTGCGAATATTTTCTCCTCAAACGAGCGCTGGAAAGATTTGGAACGATACTCGAGCGCTTGATTACTGCAGCAATTCCATCGAATATACAGCAGCACTTTTAAAAAAAGGAACAGGATTACATTCCAAACCTCCCCCCAAGAATAATTTATTTTTTCTTTCTTTTTTTTTTTTTGCCTTACCGCATTGTAGGATTAGGCTGCCCTTCCGCACGCTATGTTTAAGCACTTTAACCAACTCCTTCTCCTCTCCCTCCTTCCACCTGAAGCAACCACGCACATCACCCCGCTGCACGCGGGTGAAGGTTACCCAAAGACACCCCCAGCTGCCTCAAACTGTTAGTCTTTTTACCAGTAATTCCTCCTCGAGCTGTTTCCAGCAGTTTCCAATTCACCGTCCCTGACTCTTTCAACTCTCGCCGCGTCCGTTAGAGCTTCGTAAAGCCGGCTCTTGGAACCCGGCCGCAGCAGGAGCCCCTTGCTGTGCCTGCAGCGTGACACTGGGGACCGAGGAGATCACAGGATGTCTGGTCATCCTCCTCCTGCTTGCACCTCTGCCCTGCTCTACTGCTCAGGTCCAGGCTGACCCCTGCTCTTGGCATGCTTAGAAAGCACAAAGCCTTCCCCACGCCGCAGCAGCAGCACCGAGGTAATCCCGGGAAAGCAGAGGAACAGGATTTACAGCTCGCTCATCTCAGGCCTCCTAAACTCATTTCTGCAAATAACGGATTATCCCCCGGCGTCAACACCCAGACAATGGAGCTTTACCGGGAGGAAGCTGAGATCCGGCTGCAAAGCGTCCGCTGCTGGGTTCAGAGGAGGGCTGCTGGAGAGCATCCTCCTCCACCCCGGAGCCTCTGCCCCTCTCCCACCCGCACAGACGTGGCCGCTCGTACAGCGGGGACGCGGCTCCAAAGAGCGTTGGTGCCGCAAGAGCCCCGTGCACGCAGGTGTGGGGGCAGGGTTCCCCCACTCGCCAGGCAGATGCTGGGCTGAAACCCCCTGATCTCACCGTTTCCTTTTCCCAGCAGTTCCCAAAACAGCCCCACGTTTATGCTCTTTCACCCACTGGCCTTCAAACCCCACCCCCTGACCTCCCTCCCCTGTAAATGCCAAGCCTGAGAGATGAGACCATTAGAAATCACAGGGATTTTCATGGAATCACAGAACGGTTTGTGTTGGAAGGGACCTTTCAAGCTCTTCTAGTCCATCCCCCCTGCACTGAGCAGGGCCATCTGCAACTAGAGCAGGTTGCTCAGAGCCCCAGCCAGCATCACCTGGGATGGTGCCAGGGATGGGGCAGAGACCACCTCTCTGGATAACCTTGGCCAGGGTCTCACCACACAGTCTAAATCTCCCTCTTTTATCTTCAACCCATCACCCCTTATCCTGTTCCAACAAGCCCTGCTAAAAAGTCTGTCCCCACCTTTCTGACAGGCCCTTGAAGCACTGAAAGGTCACAAGAAGACTCACTGCCTGGGACTCAGAGAGAAAAGGGGCTGTAGTACCATCCCAGGGCTACGCTGCTGCACGACACACAAAGCCAAGGAGCTGCCCTGAGCTATGACAGGAACAGCAATACCTCTGGCAGCAAGGTCACATTTCTGCTCTGAAAGTCACCTCCTTGTTGTCCATCACACCACAGGCTCTGGGGTGCAATGGGGTGCACAGCCCAAAGGAGGTAAAGCTTTTCAGCCAAAGCTGCACCTTGCGGCAGCGATCACACATCTTCCAGAAGCACCACTAACTGGTCTAAATTAAGCCCAAAATAATTACAGAGCAGCTGATTTTTATTCTTCCCCCCCCCCCCCCCCCCCCCCCCCACCCCCTTTTCCCCCTCTCTCCTCCATCCACACTACCTGTTTCTTTTACTCTC
>WTSP01023375.1:48445-70511 GCA_025331215.1 Actenoides lindsayi | reverse complement strand
TGGAGGGGTTTCAAAGGTGTGGGGATGTGGTGCTCAGGGACGTGGGTTAGTGGTGCCCTGGCAGTGCTGGGTTAACGGTTGGACTCCGTAACCTTTTCCAACCTGAACAGTTCTATGATTCTTCTCTCACTGCCCGCCCAGGGAAAACCCCAGCCCTGCTTTGCTGGGACAGGCCGAGCAGGGGTGGCTTTTCCTGGGGACAGTCCCCTCTATCTGGCTGCAGCTGGCACTGTGACATGGTCCTTGCCAGAGCCAGGCCTGTGGCGGCCACGGCTTCCTCCCCACAAATCACGTCCGGACCAGCACCAGCAGGAAAAGCGGGACGGGTTTTTTGGGGCGGCTGGTGGCATCCCATCCCTGGGGATGTGCAGGGAGACGGGGGTCACGGGAGGCTCTCCAGCCCTGCCCTGGCCCCGGTCGGAGACCACACAAAAGCAGGGTTAGTGAGGGGATAAGCAGTTGAATTGGGAGGCGTTTCAGGGCGGTTTGCTCCATTCATGTGGTTAAAGCCTGCAATTTCCCCTTCTGCACCGTGCTGGCCTTCCTCTCTGTGCCCTCCTCCCCATCAGGGCACCTCAGGGCGGGCTGGGTGCTCAGGCTGCCCTGGGCTGGGGACAGCGTCCTGGGTCCGATGTCCTGGGTCCGGTGCAAACCCCAAGATGCACGAGCAGGTCCCTTGCCCACCCCAACAGGAGATGCTGGCTGGGAGCTTGCCGGCCCCAGGGCACGTGAAAGGGCGAGGCTGGAGGGAATGTGCCTCTATGTATAAACACAGAGATGCATGTGTATGTACACAATTTATACACACACACACGTGTTTGGAGGCCCATGACACAGCCGCACGCAGCAGAGCAGCCTTTATCTCATCTTCCAGCTCATGGGTGGGTCTGGAAGTGGCATCGTTTGCAGAGGCGCCCATCACGGAGTGCACCCCAAATGCAAGTGCCTCCCTCTGTCCTGCTGCTCCCCCTGCCTTCAAAGGGACACACGCATGTGCACACGCGCGTGCGCGCACACACACACGAGGAGCCCTACAATGTTCTTGGGTTGTTTAGGATCCTACCCAATGCCTGAGCATCAAAAAGGCAAGGACAAATGGACTGCACTAAGAAACTACACCTGCCCTTCTGAAAGTGAGCAGCACATGACAGCAGCCTAAGGGTTGATGGGATGCTGGGGATGTGCTCAGCTGTCAGTCTGGAGCCCCAGGGTGACCTCAGCACTCTGCCCAGCTCCCCCCGGGGTGAGCCACTGCTGCTGCCACTGGGGAAGTCTCTCTGTGCTTGTGTAACGGCCTCGCTTGGGACCGGCAGGAAGCAGCCAGCTCCCAGTGGTCTTAAAATAGCCGAGCATTATGGGCACACCCTTGTTTTTGAGGGCAAAACCTGACAAGTGAGTGTGGACATCGAAGAAACAGAAAAGGTAACTCCCTCCCTCCCGAACGCCACCGGTTCATGCTGACAGAGAGCAGCCGTCGCAGTGTCCCCAAACCTGGGTGGCTGTGGCCAGCACGTGGAGATGATGGTTTGAGATGAGGTGTCTGCAAGGGATGGTTTTACTCGTCCAAGGCTGACTAATCACTCTTTAGCCTTCCATTAACTCCCTGTGTCCGTGATGCTGCGCACCGAGGAATTTCCCAGTTTGGTTTGACTGCTTTTGCCCATCTGCTGCCTGCCAGCCTTTTGTGGTGGTCCCAGCCCCGGGACTGGCCAGGCTGTGGGCAATCACCCCCAGCTCCTCAGGGCAGCAGAAACTTCCATCATATTCCTGTAACTCTGTCCTGCTCTGCCCTGCCCGGGCTTTGGTCAGACACGTTCGGCTTTTGAAGAAATTCCCTTGTTCATCACACAGCTATGGAGGGCCCGGGCTCTGCGAGTCCCCCCTCACAAACACCTCTGCAAAAAGGGGTTTTTACCTCAGCCCCAGCTCCAGCATCTTCCCCCTGTGCAGTCCCAAAGCGTGGGGTGCTGACCACCCGTATCCTGCAGGATTCGGGGAGCAGCTGCACCCTCCCCCCAGGAACAGAGGGGGACCTTGGGCTTCAGGACAGCCCCCAACATTGCTCCAGGGGTGGGGAACAAAATCCAGGGACACAAAACCACATGGGTGAGTATGGGGGGTCCCTGCAGCCCAGCATCCCTCTGATGCCAGGTTCTGGGAATGGACACGTACCTCTCTTGCCCCAGAAAGTGCTCATTGAGAGGAGGTGCCCAATCCTAATCTGAGCGAGCAGATCTCAGCATCTTGCAGTCCCCACGAGAGACCAGAGTCATAGAATTGTTCTGGCTGGAAAAGACCTTTAAGACCATTGAGTAACCCAGGTAACCACACACTGCCAGGTGACCACTAACCCACGTCCCTCAGCACCACATCCCCACACCTTTGAAACCCCTCCAGGGATCACGGGGACTCCACAACTGCCCTGGGCAGCCTGGGACAGCCCTGGACAACCCTTGCAGGGAAGAAATTGTTCATCATGTCCAGCTTAAAACTCCCCTGGCACAACTTGAGGTCAGTTCCTCTCGTCCTATCACTTGTTCCTTGGGAGAAGAGCCTGACCCCACTTGTCTCCGGCCTCCTGTCAGGGAGCTGTTGAGTGAGAGGGTCTCCCCTGAGCTTCCCTTTCTCCAGGCTGAAGAGCCCCATGTCCTTCAGCCACTCCTTGCAAGATTCATGCTCTAGACCCTTCATCAGTTTTGTTGCCCTGCTCTGGACACGCCCCAGCCCCTCAATATCCTTCTTGGAGTGAATGGCCCAAAACTGAACTATTCCCGATTGTGTATTCATTCACATCTCTTCTGAACTGCCTGGGGTGGGCAAATGAGAAACCAGCCCACGGGCTGAGAAAATCACCATTGGGGAAGAGCTTCCCCTGGCCCTGCAGCGAGTAGGAACTGGAAAACCCTCAGGGAACACGGTGCTGAGCTCTCTCCAGCCCTGGGATGGTGTTAGCAGACACAGAGCAGGCAGGCTGGTTTTTGCTGGGATGGAAAGCAGACCTGCCTGGGGCTGCAGAGCTGCTGTGGATGCTGGCGTGGTGCCCGCCACGCTCACCGAGGGGCTGGGGCCAAGCCATGCCCACAGGCAGGGCTGCCTCCCCCCGGCATCCTCCTGCCCCTTCCAGGCACTGCAAGGTCCTTCCCGGTTACAACCCAGCACCCGATGGGAAAGTGGCTGCAGCTCCAGGCTCCCCGACGTTCCCAGGGGAGTACACACTTTTTCAATATCCTGAATTCACCTGGTTCCAATTTCCTAGCCCTGAATCCTGTAAGACTTCAAGGGGGGGTGGGGCCGCATCCAGCAAGGTTTGAAGCCTCCTCTTGGCCGTCAGGCCTTGTCCAGTGCACAAGATCCAGCTTCAGCTTAAATTTTGTCCCTCTCCGCTGGTCACGTCACCTCGCTGCTGAGCGGTGGTGCTGGGGCCAGCGAGGACCAGGGGCTGGAGTGGTGGGATGCAGGATGGGATGCAGCACGTCTCGTGGCCATTTCTCTGTTTACACAACGAGTCAGGGGGACCTGGGAAGTCTCCCTTTCAAGTGCGAGATGTGTGGTCCTGACCCTGCTGTGCCGCAGGCAAAAGTACGGATTGACCCCTGCTCAGTTCCCCGGAGGAGGAGGCTGGTCCGTGCTCCCCACCCTTCAGTGGGAGGGATGGGGATTTAATCAGGCCAGGTCTGAAGGCAGGGCGGGAGGGCCGTATAAATAGAAAGAATATTTTTACGGGCTGCATTGTTCCAGGCAGGGCAGGTCGGGAGCACAATGAGCCCCTTTCCCTCTCCTCTGGCATTTTCTCCACTGCACCTTGGAAAGGCCCCAGAGAGCGAACGGTAACTCCTGCCAGACTGTTGAGTGTTTGCAGCCACAACAAAGCGCCTGAAAATATTGCAGCAGGCAGCAGGAAGCCCTTGCTCGGGGCTGGCTGCCGACAGCCTCCCGTGACTGGCTGAGCCTGACCCCACAGCCACCCTCCTGGGGTTTGGGAGCCCAGTAAGGGCTGCCCCAGCATCAGGGTGACCGGGAGGTGCTTGCGGAGGAGCCAGGGCTTGTGTCTGCTCCAGGCTCCCCAAGCTGCTCTGCAGTGCCAGGGTGATGGATGCATCCATCAACCGGCACCCCTGTCCCTGCCCAGCCCTGAGGAGGAGGGGGTGCTGCTGGCACCCCTGTCCCTGCCCAGCCCTGAGGAGGAGGGGGTGCTGCTCGCTCCAGCCTCCTCCCGGCCGAGGGCTGTGGGCTGACATAAGGCAGCAGAGAAACCACCCCAGGAAGAGCAGCTCGGGTCTGACACATCGCGCTGCTCAGGGTGATGTTCTCCCGTGACCCGGTGAGAAGACAGCCCGAGGGAGGCAAAGCAAACACTGCTGAGGAGCTCACCTGGAGACCCAGAGACCGCTGGCCAGGTAGGGGTGAGGTGGGAAGGATCAGAGCAATGAACTGACAGGCCACCTCCCTCCCGGCTGGAGGAACACTGTCAGCAGCAGGCACCGCCAGCTCCCGTTGTTTCTGCAGCAGCAGCCGCGGATCCCAAGCTTGTGCGGCACAGTGGAGACCAGCCCCTGCCCTCAGCCCCCAGCTCCTTGTGCTGAGCAGCGCTTGGGCACCCAGGAGCGGCCCCATTTCCTGCAGCACCCTCTGCACAAAGCCCCAGCCCCTCTCCTCCTCCACAGCTACCTTTGCTGTGCTGGGCTGTGATTAACCTGCTTTTGGATGAAGCAGGGACGTGGGAAAAGGCTTCGGGGCTCCTGAGCACACACCTCAGCCCGGGCACAGAGACCAATGCTGAGACCCTTCCCATCACCTACACAGAGTGAAGGAAAAGCCACACACTCACCGTGTCCTTCTCCACACTTCCTGGTGTACCCGTCTGCAGCGTGTCCAGGATCTCGGTGAAATCAGCCTAAGGAACAGAAGCTGAAAACCACCTTGCCAGAGGGGCTACCCGGGCCCAAACAAGCATCATCCCCCCCCTTCTCCCTGGCAGAGTCCAGCCTGGCTGTGCCCCTTGCTCCTGCTGCCTCAGGTCACTTCCCAGTTCACTAAAGCAGTGGCCCCCACAGATAAGGGGTCTGGGACCCCAGCCAGCTGACCACCTCAAAGCCCCAGCATTACTATAAACTCGTGAGCGAGCAACATGCTTGCAAGGCCTGGTCAGCAATCTATGGGCTCCAAAACACCTCCTGCTGCCACACTGTAGGATCAGCTTCTGCAGCCACTGAAAGTCTGGCTACTTTACTCTGACCAATAGAGACCCACCAGCGGCCACAGAGCCACCACGGCTCAACACAAGCAAGCAGCAGCGACAGCCACTCAAAGCCCAGGGCACCACTCCGGGCTGTGGAAGCTGTCACCTGCCACGAGCCAGCCACCACCCGGTGCTTCATGTCACCTCCCTGGCATCATGAGGAACCCGCACGCTCTCAACTCACCCCTGATGAAGACACAACTGTTGGACCATTCCCAGCCCACCCGGCCGTGGCCTCAAGGTCCTCTGCGCAGCCCAGTTCCACGGAGAAAAGCTCCCGGTACATGGTGCCAGGCCCACCATCTCCCCCCCAACCTGGGGACCTCACGGCCCAGGGCCCGAGGTGAAAGAACACACAGACACCAACACTCAGTTAAGTTGTAGGAATTTATTTTAAATAACCTACAGTTGATTAAAAGGGAATTTATGATAAAAATAGAAGATACTTGTTGAGGAAAGGCTGCAGGAAATGGTCTTCGCACACACACTACGCTAACAATGCCTCTAAGACTAATGATTATAGCAAAAAAAGGTTTCACATTAAAATTCTGCTTTTTAATTTTTTAAAATTTTTTTACACAATTACAAAAGAAAAAAATAAAAGCCCTAAAATCTGAATTATTTTCCTTTTTGGACCGATGCTCATTTCCCTCGAAATTTATTGACCTGTGAAACTTCTTTTTACACAATAAAATCTTTCAAGTAAAAGAGGGGAGTGGGGCTTAGAAAAAAAGGGGGGGGGGGAAATGTCAAACAGTCTGACAAACCTAAAAAGTCTATTTTCTTGAAGTGTACAGAGCGCGTTCAGAACAAAGGGTGATGGGAACGTCCCTTGGTGCCGATTTCACTTGTCCTCAAATTCCACACGCATCTCCCCATCACACGGCCCCCTCCCCCCGCCCCCCGAATCTACACGATCTTTAAGATCAAGAAAAAAAGGAACTGTTTAAATATTTTAAAATAATTAAAAGAAATAAAAATTCACATTTGTTTAAAAAAAAAAAAAAAAAGAAAAAGAACACTCAAGTCAGGAGGCCGATTTCTCATCGCGCTTTCGCTCTGAACAGACGCGGCGGACGCTTGCAATTCATGTCCCAATGCCACGACAGCTTCAAGTGACAAATTGAAAACGGTTTGGGTGCCAGCTGAGGTCAGGTCAACAAGATCCGCAGCTCTGCTGATTTATTCACTTGTGGCTATAGAGACAAGTTATTTTTTCTTGATGGTTACACACCCTAGAAAGACACCAGCAACATTTGGCCATGTAATTTATCCAACACTAAATCTACATGTGTATGTCCTGAATCTAACCTCCTTCTGCAATCCTTCATTTAGTGACGTTCACAGGAGCTGACAGGCATGGTGAGTCCATTTGACAAAACTCAAAGGAATAATTACAATGGGAGTCACATACATCAGTGGTTTACTTCTTAGCTTCTGTACAGAGACACACTATAACCTGCTTAACACTCCACAATTTATTTTCAGGTGATTGGTGCCAGGCAGGATCATGCCATGGAAGTATAGTTAATACTACAGACACTTGCTCTCATCTCCCATACTAGTTTGTTTGCCTTTGGAAGTCTCCTTGAAGTGATTGCTGAAATGTTAAAAATACAGTATTTAGCCAGTCTAGGGAGCATGAAGGTGTCCTGCTGCTGCTGCAAGTGATCTACAGGGCTAAAGATAGTGTTTCGCTAAACCCATAGTGATATGGTCACTAGAGCCCTTGAAAACAAAATGACCCAAGGTGAAGCATCCTGTAGAATATGTGGACTGAATAAAGGCTCAGAACCAAGATGCTGAGATGAAAAGGCCTGGAGAAGGGTAAATTTCGTGTGATGGCTTAGTTTGATTCATAATTTGCTCTGTGTTTTATCTAGAAATGAAATTAACATTTATCATAAAAAATAAGTACAATTTGTCATTTTATACAAGGAAATCTCCTACTGTACTTTAGCTGCTTCCCATGATGTCAATGAATTCTGAATGAAAACTGTGCGTGTAACTCTAAATGCATTTTACATTGGTGGGAAAGTATTAGATATTTGCAGAATGACATGATGTGCATTGATTACAGCTAATTTTAGGAGTGATGCTTCCTTTGAGACCTTTGACTAGAACAGGTTACCTAAAATGTAGCTTAGTTGCCTATATAGATACAGGATTTAGAAATCTTGAATTACAATGCCAGGTCACAATGATTTTGTGGAGAGGGAAAGATCAGTAGATATCAACCTGTGTAGCCCAAATATCTTTTCATATTTTTTATTGTAATACCTATTACATGTGAAATCTGCTCCAACCCTGAAGCTACAGGTCTGCACCAAAATATCTGGTCTCTTAGTGTTGGTGAAAGGGGTTTATCTCCTAAAGAAGAACATTATTATTAGCATGAAGCAGTAGATTTTTGGGAAGGTTAAGTCAAAAGTACAGAAATACAGGAGCCATATCAGTTTTTCACTATTTTATTCTACTTTGTTCAGTTCCTTTAAGCAACCCTCAACAATATTGTTCCTGCTTCTGAGGAAGCACTGAAAGGGATGACTAATTTTAGTTTGATGACATCAAGCTAGAAGTGAAAGGACTAAATTTTTCATCTTTAGTATCTTTGAATAAGGCTAGGTAACTTTCTGAAAAATGTGCTTCAGACATAAGTTGCTGTCGTCTTTACAAGACATGGTATAAAACAGCATAATGAAATATCTCAAGTTGGAAGGGACTCATTGAGCCCAACTTCCCCCTATCAGGACTGCCTAAAATTAAATCATATGCCATTGTCCAGATGATCCTTGAATTTTGACTGACTTGGTGCTGTGATCATATACCTGGGGAGTCTGTTCCAGTGATCGACTACCCTCTCAGTGAAGAAATTTTTCCTGTTATCCGGTCTGAACTTCTCTCGATGCAGCTTCATTCCATTTCCTCATGTCCTATTGCTGGTCACCAAAGAGAGGTTGTGTAATATCTTGTACAGTAATATGTACCAGATCCTACTAGATACTCTGATTTAATGAACCTTATTGCCTTTAAATTAGGAAAATCAGAACATATTCAGTAAATGATAAAAGGAAGCATACAGTTCCATCCTATTCAGATTAGCTTTCATGTCTATCCCATATGAATCTAATTACATAATACCTTTAAAAGTTTAGAAACTGCGGCTGTTGCCTTATTTTATACACAACAAAGAGTTCCCAGCTCCATAACTTTGGCCTACTTACACAAATATCTGGAAGAAAGAAGGGATTGAGGATGTCCATCCAGATGGACAAAGTTATGGATGTCAAATGAATGCTGTTGATGTCTCTTTTTTTTGCACCAGAGCTAAAAAAGAGTGATCTTGAAAGGGTGTATTTGAATTAGGGTGGGATTTTTTTGACTTCTGCTGCTGCTGTCATTCACAAATATCATGTCAAAGCCTCAAAGCACAGATTTGCCTAGGGAATGTAAGCTAGAAATAAATATTATAAATATGAATAAATATTTTAGATGATGCATTCGTAAATGTATTGAGTAACTTGAAATTTCCTTTGGAATACTCTGTATCTGGAAACTGATAGTTCCATGTTCAAGTCACACTGAAGGCCATATTTTTTTTGGCACTAGGAAGTGTAGAAACAATAAAGGTAGTTGAAATACATTGCAAATCCACTGTTTCCTTTCCCTGCCTTGTAATTCCTATTTCCTCCATCATGTGAACACACAATGCTTTGATAGGACTGTTCAATCCAGTGAAACCTCCTGGGTGTTTTAGTAGTACCTCTTGCTTCATAAATATTTATGTATTCATCGGTGTTTCTGCTGTCACATTGGATGTTTTATGACTTTGTTTACCTCCCTATTTTGATATATTTACTGCTTCACTGGTTCCAGTGCATCTAGCAGAGCCCCAAAATTATCTTTAAGAGGGGATACTATACAGTGCAGTTTGGTCTCTAAATGATGCTGGAAGAACTTGGTATGTATCACTTAGACAGTTACTTCTGCCCATGTAGCTAATGATGAAGCATTTAATTTTCAAATTTTTTCAAATTGTACAAACAATACAATGAAGTGCTTAGAGGAAAAGCAGGAGACAATGTATCGGCATGGCCTTTTAATCTTCTCTCACCTTGGGGCAATCTAAGCAATTTTTTAAAATTATTTTTATAGGTCATTAAAATAAAAACATGTTAAATTATTTATTAGGAGGAAATAGGTTTGGTGATTAGAGCACAGGACAAGAAATCAGTAATACCACTTTTTATTTCTATTCAGGTATTAGTTAAAGTGATGTTCTGAGCAGTTCTCAGTAAGTTCTGTACCCCAGTTTCCCATCTATAAAGACATATTATAATTTTCAATGATTTAATTAATTACCATTTAGAAATGCCCTGTGAGTTTATTGAATGAAAAGTTTTCTATAAGCTCTTCAAGGCAGTGATTGTCTTATCCCATGCTGAAAACAATCTTGGATCTTTTAATGAGTATAATGAATATGACAGGCAGTGAATGTAAAACAGTATTTATTAGCTTTCATCTCATAAGACTAAACAAACTTTATTCCTGGTTGTGTGACAATGCATATGTATTTTCAAGATTTTCTTCTTTAACACAGTGGGATGAATCTCTTATGTAATTATTACTCTTACCAGCAAAGATTTGTAGAAGAGAAAACAAATATATCCCAATTGACTGAACTTATAAGTCAGGGTCAATTTTCTGTTCTGCTGCAGAACTGAGACAAATCACTTGGACTCAGATAGTCAAAGTGTTCATGTGACTAACACCCACTGAGTTTTACAGGGATTTAGAGCTTCAAATGTCTCTTCATCCCTCTTTGTCCCAGTTGTTGTTGTCAGAGGGATGATAGCAGCACCTCTATGAAGTATGGTGTGAAGTGGAAGCAAACCATCACAAGGGTTAATTGCGCTCATCTAGGCAAGGACAGTGGTTTCTGTTGCTAACCTCCCACAGGGGAGTGATGTGGCTAATATCCCATGCAGATGTCTTTGGTTTTCTCAGCCCCAGTGCTGTGGTACTCATTTATAGCTGAGCTGACTGGGAGTGATGCCTGGAATGAGTCCAGGGGAGGTATGAACTCACACCTCTGGATCCATACCAGGACGCCTTCACTGCTCTGTCATCACTCTCCTCAGAGGGATGTAATGAGCTTGCAATAATTAATGTTTATGAACTGCTTCAGTGCTGCCATATTTACACTGTTAGATTTGCATCTGTAGAAACAAATCAGCAATCAGTAATTCCACCTGCAACAGAAAGCACAAATTGGAAGATGAAATAGAGGGCCACAGGGCAGATTTCTCCTAGGAGGTATTTTCCACACTGCAGAAACACTGCTGGAGGTGACAGCCCTTCAAAGGCAATCTCTACTCTAGAGGAATCCAGGACTAACAGAAACTTTGAAGTACATGATGGAAGGTCTGTAAAGCACTTACCTGACTTGAATCAAAGTGTTTAGTCATGATTTTTCATGAAAAAGAAATAAGCTTAGAGAAGGAGAGAGATTTATCAAATATTCCAAAATATTTCAAGGTTACTGTGGTTGGTTGTGGGAGTTCTTTAAATGATTGGATGCTTTCTGGAGCGTGTATTTGTGAAGCTTCATCTATCACACAGTGGATTTTCTCTGGAGAAAAATGTTGCCTGCTTACTTTGCTCACAAGGTAATGCAGGAACTCAGAATGTGATGAATGGATATCAGAGTGTGGCCAAATGATGGCCTTGTATTCACCCTCAGATGAGAACAGGGGTGTCAGGGAATGGTTCTGGGATGCTTTGGCTTTATGGAACAGTTTTGAGCTGTGGAACGGTGCTCAGAGCTGCGAGCTCCAGGGCAGGGTTCCATGCTGGCATGAGTCATAAAGATGAAATTTCTCTATAGGTATCCACTCATTATCTGCTACAGCTGGTTGATTCAGGGGTACCATTACTATCCCCAGGCCATCATTGCAAGCCTGTCCCTTGAACTTTTGGAATACTTTGTCTCGTACAGAGTCAGAAACAGTGACTGCAATAATACTATTCCAACTACTCTCCTTGCCTTTTGAAAAATCGTCCCATGAAAATTGTTTTCAGGCAGGTTTTGGTGAATAAAATAAAAACTTATTAACTTGAAAAACCTTCTCCTCTCCACTTTAGGCTCTCAAAATGGGACAAACTGCTGTGCCTGTTGTACACTCTGTTCTGTCCTTCCCATGCTCAGAAGGGGAGAAGGTAAAACAAATATTTTAGCAAAATTAATATTACTTCTCTGGGACACTTCAGCATGTCAAGTGGAGCTGATCCAATCTGACCATAACTTTCAAAGAAGTGTACCTTTTTTGTCAAAATTTCAATGAAAGCTCTTCATATTTTTAACTGTCTCTATTTAAAAAACAAAACAAAAGTCAATAGATTGGTAAGACATTCTACCTCCTGCATATCATGGTGGTTTGGTTGAGTGTCTAATGTAGGAAAGATTTTTAGACTTTCAGATTTTTTTTCCTGTATCTTAATATGACTTGTGCTACTGCACTTTTTCTTTCAGTTACCCTAAAAGGACACACGATATAGTTCCTCAACCAAAGTATTTTACTGTGAAGTAGACCTGTACAGATTCTTTCAATATTTGTAAAACTCATTTGTCAAGATTGCAGTCACTGTCTCAAAAAAACCCTTATGATCAGATATGCCAATTCAGAGAATAAGAAAATAATTTGATTTTCTTAATATGGGAAGGTAGGATATGAATCCAGATAGGAAAAGATTTAAAATAAGACACCAGTGAAAGGGTTTTCAAAACAGTAACTAAATTACAGCATAGATATATCAAATTGTATCAGATAAATTCAAAAAGTAATGTTTTGTCAAAGACTTCTGCAATATTGTAAACCATCTAAGTAGAACTTAAATTATTTAATTTTTTCTTAAATCCATCTATAAGTAGGGAATTTTGGTCAGTGTTTAATACAGGAAATGGGGACAGGAATTTTTCATCAGTCATTGAAAACTATGCATATAAAGTAGAATACAGCTTCATGTTAAATATGATAACAGTATCTCAAGTATTCCTTCCACAGTGGAGATGAGAAGGAAAGAGAGATTTGAAAATTGGTATCAACAAGGAAAGGGCTAGAGCTTTCTGAGGAACAGGTTGAATCTGTACTGGTGTACTAATTACTATTAAAATCTTCCTTGATAGACTCAGAATTCCAGAAAAGGAACATAAACTCAAGGTTAAAATTATGATGATAATATTATTGATGAATTAATGGCTTTGGATGATCTACAAAGAATCACAGAATGATAAGGGTTGGAAGGGACCTCTGGAGATCATCTAATCCAAGCCTGCTAAAGCAGGTTCACCTGGAGCAGGTTGCACAGGATTGCGTACAGGTGGGTTTTGAATATCTCCAGGGAGGGATACTCCACAACCTTTCTGGGCAGCCTGTTCCAGTGCTCATCCTCACAGTAAAGAAATTTTTCCTCATGTTCAGATTAAACCTTCTGGGTTCCCATTAGTGTTGATTGCCCCTTGCCTTGTCACTGGGCGCTGCTGAAAAGAGTCTGGCCCCATCCTCTTGACCCCCACCCTTTAGATATTGATCAGCATTGATAAGATCCCCTCTCATATTCTCCATGCTGAACAGCCGCAGGTCTCTCAGCCTTTCCTCATGAGAAAGATACTTCAGTCCCCTCATAATTTTTGTAGCCCTTTGCTGGGCTGTCTCCAGTAGTTCCTTTCCTCTCTTGAACTGAGGAGCCCAGAACAGGGCACAGTACTCCAGATGTGACCTCTCTAGAGCAGAGTAGAGGGGGAGGAGAACCTCCATTGACCTGTTGGCTACACTCTTCTTAATGCACCCCAGGATAACATTGGCCTTCTTGCCAACAAGGGCACATTGCTGGTTCATGTTACCTATATCTTAAGTTCATCCTACTGTTCTCTTGCTCAATGAGCATGTGTCAGTGCCTCTGTTTTAGTGGAATTTAAAGGAGATATTAGTCCAAGCTGCAGCTGAAGTAGAGAGAAAATTATATTACTGCAAAGTAAAGCATTTTTTGGCAAGAAATGTACTCATTTTTGGCACCTTACAATGTTTTAGTGCCATCTGGTGACTCCCCAAAATGTTACAAGAACATTTGCCAAACTGCCTGGATAAAATAAATATATTGGTAATGGGCAAATTTTGAATTATCAGTTATGCACTGAAAATCTAACTCTCAGAGCTTCACTGCCTCAGTGACAGGATACAGTCTTGTAACTCACCATCAGAATATGAATCTTAAGTGCCAGATATCTGCATGATAAAGCTGGCAAACTAACAAATTACCTTCCTAAGAGTTTTCAATGAAACTGCTAAGTTTCATGTATAACTGCAAAAAGAAGAAAAAAATGTGGTTCTATAAATGACTTATTATGAAACTTTCATTTGCCTTCTTTTAGGACAGTAATATCTAACCAAAGAGCAGATAAGAGTTATAAAAAATGGAAACCTATTGGAGAAAAAGAGTTTTATAAAAAAACCCAACTCCATACAGAATATACTCTTTTTTGAAATGAGATGTGTTAAATTATGACTTTGTTCTTAGAATGGGGATTAGAATCTTCCACTAATAAATACATCAAATAACATAAATTAGCCATTGGTTTGTTTGCATTTTTTTAATGACAGGATACTAAGCTGAAAATAACACTTATATGCCCTTAAACTTTGCTCAAGTCCTTTAAGTTCTGGTTTTATAATGGAAAAAAAAGACTGTAAAAATAACTCCTTCTTACTCAGCAGTCTTATTCCTTTTTCTAAGTTCAGAGTCAAATCAGCTGACTTTGGACACATTTTCCCTTGCTTTTCATGTCTTTTAACTGTGCAGCACTGACGTAGCTAAGAAAGATTGATTTTTTTCTGTCTTCTGTCTTTTGCATCCTGAGTTGTGTAATTACTTACTGTGTTTCAATCAGTAAATTCAGTGCAAATGTCTTCATTTTCCAGATTTCCCAGCTGTCACTTGAGGCTTAATACGAATACAATGAGCCTCATAGGAACGATCATAAACATCTCTTTTTCAGTTTAACTTTATGTTAAATATTTAACTTCAGGTTATAAAGAAACCAATTCTATTATCTCTTGTGCCTTTTCCTCTTCACCAGAGAAATATTGGGCTGTTGCGGCTTTGTTTCGACATTCACAGATAGAGGCTGATATGGTAATGAAAGGGAGTATAGGATGAGATACTAGAAATAATGAGTGACTGGACTTGATGACCTAAGAGATCTTTTTCAGCCTTGTCTTCCCTACAGAGCTCCTAAATCTTCAAATATCTCCAGCAGAAATTATACATTGAGGGCTTTGTACTCAGCCCTTTCAAGTCAATACAGAGATTTGTATTGACTTCAAATCACTCTGGATCAGTCTGGTAGTTTCTTAATTTCAGGAAATTTGCTTGGACTGTTGTGTTCTTTGAACACCTTTTACATTGAGCTGGGTTCATGTAGTCCTGGCTCAATGCTGCTTTACTGCTCCTGGTAGTTATGCGTTTAGGAAGATACTGAGGCAGGTTTGGTGTTTTCTCTGAGGTAGGCATCTGCTCTAGCATCATAACAGCATATTGTGAGGAACAATTCTGTGAGGGGTCTATTTCCCTGTATGTTACTTGTTATCTAACGGGCAGGAGCGTGTGTAGTTTTTCTCACATGAAAAGTCAGCTCAGGTAGGTGTTTTTCTTTTACTTCCTATTCCCCACTATTCTTCATGGGTAAAAGGTGTTGCTTCCACTCTATTTTTTAAATGTGATGTTCTGATTGGGAAGCAAAGATCTCATATCTAGAACACTTGTTAAAATTCAGAGTTTCTCTTAATTACATCATTGTCATTTTATGTGGGATTTTTTTGTTTGTTTGTTGTTTTGGGTTTTTTTCTTGAGGGAAGGAGGGAGAAAAGAAAAGCCAAAAAGAATTTTTGTCATAGAAGGACATGAGTGGTAAAGAGGAAGGAGAAGCAGGAGAGCTTAAGAAATCCTAGTGCTCTTGTCACAGCATAATGATATATCTCCTGGTGAGATACTCACCAGGTAAGCAGTTTCTTGTTTATGTGGCACATTTGCACCACTTCAATTTCTCTATCACTTTATACTGAGACTGTTTCACTTTTCGTTGACATTCAAATTCATAGCATTATTTCCCCTTTAAGAGGTGCTGTCAGCATCATCCACTAAAACTCCCAGTTACTTCCTGACTCCTGTGCTCCTAAAAACTGTAGAGAAGTACTCTGAGTTGCTGAGATAGGAAATTGTCATGGTTTAGGGTCAGGGTGGCCCCTTAGACCTATAACAGATGCTTTCTGTTAACCCCACTCCCTTCCCAGAGGGGAAGAAGGAAAGGAATAAGGGAGAGAGATTTAGTGATTAGAAAAGGAAACTAGAACAGCTTTAATGAAAAGAAAATTAGTAATAATAAAAATGGGATATATACAAATATATACAAAACCAGTATCGAACCCAATCC
Organism: Actenoides lindsayi; assembly: GCA_025331215.1. NCBI lineage: Eukaryota > Metazoa > Chordata > Aves > Coraciiformes > Alcedinidae > Actenoides > Actenoides lindsayi. The sequence goes on along the minus strand of WTSP01023375.1, from coordinate 54,783 downwards.
CTCAATGGTAATTACATCACCGTCACCATTGATGCTGTGGAGCAGGCACTGGGGGATCCCAGATTGGGCCCTGCAGTGTTCAGGAGCTGGATTCTGGTACTGGATTCAGGAACACACAGACCAGGATCAAAGGCAGAACGGACAGAAGCCTCCTTGGGTGCTCCAAGGAAGGAACCAAAAGAAGACCCAAGCCAAGCAAAGCTGGCAAAGCAGTCCAAGAGAGGAGAAGAGCCACAGACCCTTCAGATCCCTTGGCTCTATACTGAATATGACCTATATGGTTAGGGTCACCTGTCCTGTCTGCTCCTCCCTGTAGGTGCAGCCTTTCACTTTTTCACACCTCCAATGTGGTACACAAGCTCCAGCAGTGGCCTTGGTCTGCATATCTGGCCTTGGTAGTAACTCTAAACATGGGGTGTTATCACTGCTAGAAGCAGACACTGTCTGTGAGAAACAGGCTGCTGCCTTCAGAAAGTGCAGATAGTTAGAAGAACTGAGCTGAAAAGTGAAACTACTGAACAGAATTAGCTCCGTTCTCACTCAAACCAGGACAGATGTTTATACCTTGCTAACAGTCTCTTTAATTCTGCGTGGCATCCAACTTAAAGACCAGTGTCAGCTAAAGCATTTTATCCTGGTATACGGGAGGAGAAACCAGTCTTATATGCCTGAAGCCATTGACTGTCATGTGGAGAGCACAGCTTCAATTTTTAGTACTGGGGCAGAGTTCTTGTGCAGCTACTTAATTGTTTTGAGTTTCCGCTTCTCACAATATAATGGTACATGTTTATTTCCCATTGTTAGAGCTCTGTGGATTGATGGAAGTCTGACTGATGCCAGTGAAATGCAGTCTTGGAGATGACATCAAGAGATGCTTCATCACTGTTTATTGTGCACTTTCAGTCTTTTGTAGCATTTAGAAGACTATATTCTGATTTCCTGTATCCTTCCACTCTTTTGATGTTCTTAGATGTAAGAATGGGACAGTCAAAATAGAGAGGTCAGCCTTTTTTGATTGAAAGAAGAAACGTGCTTCAAAAAGTATTATTAACAATATCATAAGGTGGAAAAACAGTGACCTTAATGCCAGGAAAGAAACATATATAAACTTCTGTGTGGGAAGACAAGTTTAGTAAAAAACAAGCAGTTACATGACAAAATAAAAACTCATGGAGTTCTGTATGTGTTAAGATGTAGTAATAAAAAGAGCCAGAGACATATGAAGACACAAACCTGCTCCTAGGTACATGAAATTTGGTGCATCAACAACATCAGATAAAAAATCTGATGGAACATGACGGGCACAAATAATAAATGAACACTTAGATCAGGTTGCGCAAGATTTCTGGCTGGCGGCTGCAGTTGTTGCAGTTCAGTTTTCAAGTCAAAAAATGGAAAACTATGCTTTGTAATCATGTTTTTCATAACCATAGTGTGAAAATCTGCATGTTTCCTTGTTGTTCATGGTACCTAAGTGTGACTGTCATAAACAACACAGGGAATTCATTTCAGTCTGTGATTTCATTATAAAGTTGAAAGAAAATGCATTTTTCCTGGCTACTTCTAGATAGAAATTCATTAAATGTTAGATTAAAGTGACCCTTCCAAGAAAACTTATTCCTTGGGTAAACATCCTCTGATTTCAGCTCACAATTTACTTTCATAAAAGCATGAAATGACTTCTATTTTACAATAAGAATAATTTGGACTTAACAAAAGAGCAAGGAAATACTGGAAATTATACTTGTTTCAGTCAGATCTTACAATTTAATAAAGCAAATATTATATATAATTGTCAAACATATTGGAGTCATAGAAAGAGGCTTGTTTCCAAAATAATTTAGTATTTGGACAAGCACGGGTAGTAAAATTTTTTTCAAAGACACCATGCATTCTTCTGTAAATGGGAAGACTATCTTACCAGGAATGACAAGAATAGCACTTCTTTATAGTTGATGTTTATAGGCTATAAAATGGATTATAAATTACCATGGAAGTATATTCTTTTTTCAAGGGTATTACACAAAACAGTCTGTGCAAATTCATAATGCATATTTATGTGTATATAGACACATGCATACATATGCACATATGTGTGTATGTATTTGTCCCCAGTTTCATCTGGGACAGTTAATTTTCTTCCTAGCAGCTGGTGTAGTGCTGTATTTTGGATTTAGTATGAGGATAATGTTGATAGCACACTGATGTTTTAGTTGTTGCTAAGTAGTGCTTATCGTAAGGCAAGGATTTTTCAGTTTCCCATTCTCTGCAAGTGAGGCAGTGCAAAAAAAAACGTGAGGGAACATGGCCAGGACAGCTGACCCAAACTAGCCAAAGGGTACTCCATACTGTAGGACAACATGCTCATTATATAAAGTGGGAGGAGTTGGCTGGGTGGTGCTGATTGTTGCTCAGGGACAGGTTGGACATCCGTCAGCAGGTGGTGAGCAGTTGTATTGTGCATCATTTGCCTTTCATGCATGTTATTTCTCTCTTTTTATTGTCTTCCTTTTCATTATAATATCATTACTATTATTACTGTTTATTTCAATTATTAAACTGTTCTTATCTCAAGCCATAAGGTTGTGGTTTTTTTTCTGATTCCCTTCCCTATGCCACTGGGGATACAGTGGAAGGAGTGAGGAAGTGGCTATGTGAAGCTTCGTTGCTGGGTGGGGTTAAACTATGACAGTGTTCTTGTCCCAGACCTGTCTTTATCTGAGCTGTCTGTTCTAAGCATACTTTTAAAGATTTTCTTTCTCTGACATCTGTGGACCTTTTCATGAGTATTCTTCCTCTAATGCTGAGGCACATTGAGTTTGTCAGATTAGTTGTGACCCTTCCTCAGGGGGTGAGAAAATTCCTGTCCTATCTGGATGCTCATTAGCACTCAGAACTGTCCCTGTTATACTCACAGCATTTGAAGCTTTTCCTGATAATGATCTTGATGGTTTCAGTTGGCAGTTCTTGTTTTACTAGCAATTTTTTGTACTCCCATACTCCCTGGCGTTCCCTGAAAAGAGCTGGTTTAATGAGATATTCCTGGGTTTAGACACAGGGGAAATAGGAGGAGGAGAACAATGACATTGATAAAGCCACCAGTATTCTTTGAGTATACTGCCAATGATCTGTATCTTTATGATGTGCAGTTCAGTGTTAATTCTGTCATTGACATGTGCAATAATCTGTGTTACCAATATTTCACATCTCTTCCTGTCCAAGGACAGACTGAGTGCAGAATTTTTTCTGATATCTGTATAATTCCCACTGTTTAGAATTTTTTGTCTTTTTTTTTTCTAACAACCCCCTCCTCCCACCCCCCCAGCTGCCCCCATTAAATGTGTTGATACAAAGCTGCATCAAAGCACATATTTTACCTTATCATGTGATAATGAAATGAACATTCCTTAAACATCTCCTTCCCCCCTGACTGCTTGGAGCATCACAGGAGACAGCTCTTAAAGTTTATGTCCCACATAAGGCTCCTGACCTCTAGCTGCTAATCCATAGTCAATAATTGATAACCCTGAGAAATACACCAGAATGGATGGGGATGGAGGTATCTTGGATGTAGATGAAATGCAAGGCTGCTACATGGTACAAGTACCTTGCCAGACACAGCAGAGTTTAAATGAACTCTTTCATCTCACAGTTTCTAGAGTAGTATTCAATCACTTTGTAATTAGTAATGTTTTAGTCCCATGTCTGTCTGGTACAAAGACACAGGATGACTGCCTATGAAGAAAGACTGAAGGAATTGGGTCTTTTCTCCCAGGAGAAGAGAAGACTTCGGGAGACCAGGATTCCAGTACTTAAAGGATGGCTATAAAGAGGATGGAGCGTCTCTCTTCACAAAGAACCACATGGAGAAGACAAAGGGCAATGAGTAGAAGTTGCACCACGAGACGTTTCGCCTCAACATAAGACATTAAGAACAGCCATTCACAGGAATAAGCTCCTCAGGGACATGGTGGAGTACCCATCACTGGAGATCTCCAAGATGTGATTGGAAAGTATAATAGATAATCTCATCCAGGCTTCCTTTTCCACAAAAGTTTCGACCAGATGATCTTTCAGGGTCCTTTCCAGCCTGGTCTATTCTATGTTTTTATTATTCTATGATTATTTATTTAAACAGCATAGGTACCCTTTCTTCATGAGCCTCACAGTCTCACAAATGAAAATTTGGGCATGGCAAGAGACTGAATTCAAGCCTGAAATCCTGAGAAAATTAACTCTTTTTTTTATCCTTGGGTTTGACTTGCTCAAATTTATTACTTGAAGAATTTATACAATCACTATAGGAGTTTAAAATGCAGGACCTTTGGGACTGAAAGATGGAAGCTGAGCCACAGTGCTCAGATTGCTGGCATTTACTGTATCTTTAATATCATGTTGTATATAATGTAGAGGGGGTGAATTTCATCATTTTCTCACTGGCAGCTGGAATTAAAACAAGAATTAGCTGGAATATAACAGCCAGTAACCCAAGTATGAAGTAAAGGTCAGGAGAGGGAAATGCACTTGTCTCATCCACTCACATCAGACAAGGCTCCATTACAAAGAAGACATGGGAAAGTTGAATAATATCCTTTTCTGGACAGATTCTCTGAAACTCTCATCAAGAGGACTGTAATGCACTCACATCACTCATGAAAACAGTGAATACTGAAGAAATTGGGATATGATTTGCCTGTATATTGAACATGCTTTGTGCTTTAAAGAGATGGCAAACAACTTTTAAATATACCAAGAGTTCTTACATGGACAAATAAGCCAGAAGAGTATAGATGGACAATATAATCAGTTACAGCATGGTTTATACATTCTTAGACTTTTATTTTCTTAACATCTCTTTAGAATACAGTTCTAGGAAAAAAAGCAAAACAAAACCCCAAACAGAAAATAGTAATGATTTACCACACTGTTACTAACAACTTGAATAAAGAATTGTCTCTTATAATGATAAACCAAATGTGTTAACAAGCTAAAAGAAACTATTCACAGTGAGGAGCTCACAGTCCAAAATATTATATGAAGGTAGGGCAGAGAGGGAAAAAGTGGGAATAGAATGGAAGTGATTTATTCAACATCATACAGCTGAGAAGACCACCCAAGTATGCAGTGTTTTCTCTGGATACTGATACCTCGCAACCAAGAACATACCAAATGTATTATTCCTTTTATAATTTTCTCTTGTCTGTAACATTAAAGCAGCTGCAGTAAAATTCCACCCTGATCAAATCATCTGTCAAGGAGCCTTCTTAATACAATCCAAAGTTACCCTGTCTTCAGTGGATAAAACTAAATCTTGTAAGTGAAAGGAGATACCTGGGAAAAATGTCTTTTTGGGGGATAATATGATAAAATAAAATAAAAATAAGGACATTGTTTTTTGACTTTTCAACTTCCTGTTTTAAAGATTTCAGTCTCCAAGAGAAGTTTGCAGGGAATTTCTGCTCAAATACAGAACATTTTTGTCAAAAACTTCCATGTTAACAAAAGAACTGGAACAAAGTGTTGGGTTTTTTTCTAATCTCACTTGAAGAGAGTTTGTTTTGGGTTTTTTTTGTTTTTATTGCTTCCTGCTTTTCTATATGGAAAATGCATATGCAAAGCATGCACCTTGAATTCTGGATTCCACATAAAATCTGCCCAACTACCAGATAGAAAAATAATGACTGTTCTTGTAAATAGAGCAAATCTGATCAGGAATCATTGTGAAGGAATAAATATGGGACCATGCAATCTCATTTGTACAGTCAGTTTTCATTTGTACATCCATCCTTTAAGAGTCACTGGGGAAATGAGTGCAGACACAACCACCTTGTAGTCAGAAAATTAAGGGTGATTAAGAATCTTCGATTAAAACCCAGTTTAATTAGTGGACAGTGTGAAGTCAGAGGCAGGCCGGTTCCAAGGTATTTCCTTCTGTGCAGATGGTGAAATGCCAAATAGAATCAAAAGAGGTTTTAATTACAAGAATGAGGAGAAAAGTCAAGCAGCAAGGAAAAAAGCAGTTCTGTAAAGAAGACTACATAATAATACAAGTGACAGTGAGTGCTAAGTGCTCCCAGAGGGTTAGATATAATATTAATAAATGATATAGCTGCTCAATGTAAACAGTTGAATTTTTAGTTCAAAGGGCTTAAACACTGTAATACACAGGTCTGTGCATGATTTTCATGTAGTGATGACCACAGTGTAGGGATGTAACTGGACCCAGAGTTCCAGCCCTTGGACCTGAAAATCTGAGGAACCTACCCTTCTTCCTCCTTCATTGAACACATAATATGAACTATTTTTCCTTGCTTTGAAGCTTGACACTTAATACAAGG
>WTSP01023375.1:37210-48402 GCA_025331215.1 Actenoides lindsayi | reverse complement strand
AAAACTGCCCATATTCAGACACTTTTGAGGTTTTTTTGTTGGTTTGTTTTTTGTTGTTTGTTTTTTTTTGTTTTTTTTTGTGGTGTTTGGGGGGTGAGGGGCGGGAAGGTGTGTGTCTTTGTTTTTCTTAGTCTATGTAGCTTCTAAAGCACTGGATGTGTGTGGTACTCTTGCATAAATAAGACAAGTTTTTATTGTGAAGTTTAGCTTATCTCCTTTGAACATGCATACTGCTCACTTCCAAAGTTGAATCAGAGTTTAAGTGGCATGAATCAGCAGTATATTACTTTCAACCTGGCACTCTGCAGGTGCACTGAATATTTTTGAACCCTGGAAAGAGGAAGATGCCTTCACAGCTGTTTGCGTGGTGTTCTAAACCTGCAGGGTTAATCCTGTTCCATAAGACCTGTAGCCAAAACAGTCTCTTCTTTTATTCACTGTGAGTATTCTATAAAAAGTGTTTATTGCAACACTTACATCAACATGTCCAAAGATATCTCCTTGTAAAATTTTTTAATGAAAGGAAGAATATAAGAGTCCAAGTCTTGACTAGGCTGTCTTTGCACATGACCGTGGATGAACGATGGAAATATACCAACAAACAACAACAGAGAGAAAACAAATCCTGTGGAGAGGGTCTCAAAGAGAAAAAGTCTGTTTTTGCAAATCCTTGTGATGATAAAATTAGTAGCACAGGAAAAAGACATTGATGTTTGATAACATCTGTATTGGCTGATTTCAGATTGGGAAAATCATTTTAATATGTTAGAGGAATAAGAACAAGGGAAGGCAAATGTTTTGAGATCAAGGTCTCAATACTGGTTTGAAACAAAAATAAATAGAAATAGCTTGACATGAAATAGAGCAGTTAGAGCCTGAATGCTTTTGGAGATGGGTAAAACCTATCTAGCTTTATGACACATCTTAATAATGTTCTGCAGGATTCATACAGCATGGTTACAGCAATATCAGGATGCTGAACTTAACAGCTCAGGTGTCCCTTGCAGTTCTATGGCCTTCACTTCTAGATAGTATGTCAGAAAGATTAAGGAAAATACCAGTCTCATTACTGGTTATTTTAAGGACTTGTGCTCTTTCTGAGCTGTAGAAGGATAGAGTTACTCAAAGTGATTTACATGCAAGAGGTCATCCAGAGCTGAAGGATAATTTTAATGGAGGCTGTAATTAAGATATCTGCCTTATTATGATTTTCCTGGTTTTATTGAATGTGTTCTTTTATGCTTATTGATTTACATATTAATAAAGAAAAGTCTAATGTCAGATATGTTTAGTGATTCTTTCAGTATTTGTTTAGTGCTTTGACTCAAAATCAATGTTTAGGCAAAAACATTGCAGAAGCAGAGGGTTTGAGGTGTCATGAGATCTGTGGTTTGAGGACTGTAAATCAGATCAGTATAATTGTGATGTCATGAATTTGTAATTTTTTTAAACAGAGACTAATTCTTACAACCATGTGGAGATGGTTACCTACATGAATGAAAAGAGCTTTCCCATGGGCCAAGGATAAACAGACAAGTAAGCTGCTGAACCATTGCACAAATTAGTTCTATTCTACAGTATGAATATTTGACCCATTATGAAATATTAATAAAGATCATCTGGTAGAATTACAAAACAAACAGAATCCCCTTTATTTCTAATAATAATGATAATAATGCATAATCTAGAAAGAACACAGCATGACTTTCATATCCATGTGTGTTTGTAGGTTTGGCAGTCAGAGAGAGGAGAAAAAAAACCTTTGTGTTTTTACTTGTAGATGTATAAGACTAAGGAATAGAGCTTGGTGGAATTTTCTTTAAAAACTTCTTCTGATAGAAAAGTTGGTCTATGATTAGATACACTTCATGCTGAAAAGAATGTTATTTGCAAAGAAAGTTTCTGCTTTTCCTTTATAAAATTATTCCCAGACTGAACAGTTCTGAAAAATAATATCGTCTCCTGTGAATGTTGTCCCAATAAATACGAGTCACTTCACCTAATTATGTCCCTACTGTGTAATCATTTAGCCTAAATTTCCCTTGCTTTTTCTCACAATCAATAAAGAGAAGTAGAGGAATTATCTGAGCAGTTATAGATGTCTACAATGAAATGAATCTCACTATAAAAACACTTGTTTCTGTCCCATTTGCTATAAATAGATTCTATATGACTAATTCAAATGTGGCCATGTACACTGCAGATCTCTAAAATTAGGTTAAATGAATCCAGCCCTGTCTGTCATAAGATCTTTCATTCCTTTGACTTTTGGTCTCTTTCTATCATACTGCCAGAATGTTCAACTCATATTTGATGCATTACCTCCTTCTACCAAGTCTGAGAACTATGATGTATTTTGTCAGGGAATTCATCCCAAAACTGAAATTAAGGATGTGAAGTGCCTGAACCATGGCTGCTGCAAGACACCGCAAATTATATAATATGGAACTAAATAGGTTTGTTTGGAGTCAAAACATTCAGGAGGTTGAGCAGTTAGATTTGTCATTGAAATTTCATGCTTGTAGAAGGTGATTTTGTTTGTTTGGTTAGTTGGTTGGGGGGTTTTTTTGTCTTGTTTTTTTTTTTCAGTTGGTTGGTTGGTTTGGTTTTTTTGTAGTTTTTCTGTTGTTTTCTTCTGTGTTTTGTCAGTATTTTTCATCCAACTCTCTCAGCCATGCATTTTCAGTATTTCCCCCTCTCTTCTAACAAGACTCCAAATTTTTCAGAAACTTCTTTTCTCTCAAGGAAGAATTCAGAACACTCCAGCTGAGGTCCTGAGGAATGTGTAATTTATTCACATTGAATCAGCCTCTCAAGGAACCTAACTCTTTCTGTTGACTATAGAGGAAAACTACAGAGCTTTGAGAGTTCCTATGCACCTTGGTTAAGAAAAATAAATTATATGAATACCCCACTACAAAACCTGTGCAGCATGGTTGAGATCTTTAGGAATTAGTGTATCAGTAACACCAAGCTAGGTTCCCACTTGAAACCATAAAGGTTCAACCCCTGAACAAACACAAAGACATAATAGAAGGAAATGGTGCTACAATGCACGATATAAATGAACATTTCTCATGCCTAGTAAAACCTTTTCAAGAAACCATACTTTTCAAGGTCTTCTATAGTAATTACTCCATCTACATAGGCATGCAAGCATGGGCTTGCAAGAAGCCTCAATCATAAGCACATGGTGCAGCCAGGCAGGACACACCACTATATAGCATATCGTGTGCATCCTTCTGGGCATAAAGCAGCCATTTCTGATAACCTGCATGTAACATCTTTCCCTGTTGTCCAATGTTGTTATTATCATATCACTCCTAGGTCCTAGGAAGGCTTGTCATCCAAGATGTGGAAATGCTTACATTGCCCCACGCTTCTCCTAATACTGGTAGCTCACAAGGTAAATACCACTGCCTGGATTTATCTTTCTGTCTGGGAAAACGCCTGTTTCCTCCTTCCCTCCAGTGCTTTAGGCACAGAGAGAAACAGCAGCTAGCGGTGTCCCAGCATTCAAGTCTAGGAGTGGGTGATTGTATAGTTTTCCCAGCTTTGATTATTCCCTGAGTGAGAAGATTCCACTTGGCTTTTTTGACAGTTGGAAGCTCTAGTCATTAAAAAACCTTAAACTTTTCAGGCACATACTTCATTATAAGCCACATATGAGCTGTGAGAGTCTTCTGTTAGCACCACATGTAAGTAGCCAATATGAAATTTCTGTCTCATTGAAAATATTTTCATATTTTTTTTCAAAATTATGGACTCCTACTCTGCCTGTATGAATTGAGGCTACCTTATCTTGTTTGGTAGAAACTGCTGTTAAGAACTGCATTTCTATCATTCCCACAACTGTTTCTGAAATTAGAATCCTCTAAGACCTACATAACCTGGTGGATCCTCAGCCCCTTGTATTTTCAGTCTCAGACCTGGATATCTTCACTTTCCTGGGTAAGTGGGAACATGCAGTCTTTGTTATCTCCTCTTCCTTCTCTAATGCTCCCTTAAGACTTTTTTACTCTGCACACAGTATATTTGTGCATATGTACAAACATCTGTTTGTTGCGCATTGGAAATTCATTGGCTTATTTAGCCAGATTTGATAGTGGTTTATAAGGGATCAAAGATAATGAAGTTATTACAACTTTTGTAAAGATGGGTATGTGAATAAGGAAGAGAAATTTTGGAAACGCTCCCTACACATACTTGGTTGAGTGAAAGAATTCAGCATCAGCTCGTATGTTATTGAACAGCAGATATCAATATGAGTGAGAGCCCCTGTAAATGACCAGCTGCATAAAATACCCTTCAGTCAGGTCTAGCAATTGGCCACCAGACATAATCTGTGGAAAAACGGATGTCATTGGTTCCTATTCTTATGTAAAAATAATATTTCTCCTTCTTTTTCTAGCAAAGCTAGTTTTTATGGATGCAAACGCTGCTATTTGTGATCACTGACCTAAGAGCTTTTCTGCGACCTTCAGGCCAGGCTGGCAATATTGGGAAATTTATGGAATTATTTTCTTTCTTCTGCAAACTAACTTGTTTTTATACATCTCTCTTTTTAATTTTTCTCAGGCAAATACAGTGAGCCCTTGGTGCTTTTTATTGTTAGGAAAGACCCTTAAAAACTTCTTAAGAGGTCAGTTTCATGAAAAGCCACACAGAGAATGAATACTGGTGACATAGAGGTGAATTTGGAGTGATTCAAGATTCATGAATATTTACTTGTTTGGGTGTATTTTTGTTTCTTTTTAACATTTCTCAGAAAAAGGCAAGCATAAAATAGAAATTATAAGGATACTGTATTTCACAGTTCCTCCAGAAACTATGACAAAACTCTGTTCATTTCCATGCAGTTATTGAGTAAAAGTCTTAAAACTTTTACCTTGAAGAAGCAGTCCTGGTCTGAGATGCCATGGTAAGGACCTGAAACATAAGAATCTGGTGATGGATTCTTTTTGGCCAGAGTTAGGTTTTAACTTCTGTTGACTGTGGAAATGGGATAGGAACCTGGCTGTTGCTTCTAGCTCCTTGCCAGAAAGAAATTTTCAACACTGCATTGCCTATGTCTCTGCTACATAGTGTGTCCAACAGCAGATCTCTTCCTATGTTTCAAAATAGCTTTTAACAGCATCCTCTACAATTTACATGGAAAAAAATATAGCCTGAGGGACAGATACTGTGACATCCTTAAGAATAACAACCCTCCTCTGTCAACACTTCTCTAACTTGTTTTTCCTTTCTCTCAGCCAAGCTCTGTTTGCCAAGTAGAAACAAATAGGAACAAGTGTTTGATTTCATGGATGTGCTTGTAACTTTGAGCACTGTAAAGCTATACCTAGGGCAGCCCAGAAAGCTAATTGATCTCTGGAGTTCCTTGATGGCAAAAATGGCATCACTCTGGTCCTTCCTGAGACAAGGGTGAACCAGGAATGAGCAGATTGCTGCTTAGCAACAGGGCATGAATCTTTGTGAACAGGGAGATTTTCAAATAAACTTACAGGAACTGGAGATTGATAGCACCTATCCATATATCCTGTTCTTCCCTAGGTCTGAAGAAAAGCTTCAGGTCATGTCTTTCCGTCTCTTTCTGAAGTATCTCACACCAGTGAAGTCTCCATGTTTCTTCTGTGGACATGATCCACAGTCTTACCAAACTCTGAGTGAAAAAAAGAGCATGCATGTTTACTTCTTTTTTTTTTTTTTTTTTTTTTTTTTTTTTAATTATTTTTGACAGAGATCTGCATTGGTATTCCAAAGTTAAGAAAAAGATGTCTGCATGACAGGGAGTATAAGCCCTATCATAAGCCCCTTCTAAAAACGTTATCCCAAGCCTGCCTCCCACATGCTGAGTTGTGTGCAATGGGCACACTGGGAATGGCTTTATGCTCTGCATAGTAGCACTCTGACTGCCCAGTTTCCTGGTAGAGGGAAGTCTGAAGCCCAGACAGGAAGGCTAAGTATCATTTTTAAACAGCAGGGACTGGGCTGGCTCTGACATCTTTATAATAGCAATTATTGATATCAATGACACAACAAAAGGGAGTTATTTAGTAAGAAACATCAAACAGTTCATATATGACTCTCACATTTGGGAAATGAAAAAACTGGCCTTGATTTTCTCTGCTTTTTGGAAGAGCCATGTAGTTGTTTTTTCGTGGGCTTTAATGAAGGAGTCATCATCTGAGTCCAGCCTGGGAGATTCCACACTAGTCTACAGCACTCAGACTTTTCTGTTTCCTTTGACTCTTACAGTGTAATGATTTACTACATCAAACAAACTGAGTCCATTTTTTCCCTCTTATATCTGTTCCTAGAGCTAAGCACTCACATTTGTTCTAGTTATCCAAGCCTCTCGCCCTTACTCTGTACTTAACTCTGTTTCTCACTGCATTATCCAATTAACACCTCACTAACTATGCTGTGGCTGCCTTTTTCCTCTGACCCAGCAGTATTTACACCAGCTCAGTTATGCTTCCTACTGATATTTGCCTCATCCACTGAAGGCAATGGGAATACTTAAAGGAAAACAAATGCATAAAAATATGTTGCTGCATCCAGATCTAAAATGACCAGCAATAAAATAACACTCTACAGTTTTCCATTGGTGCTGGGCATATTTGTGCTGCTGGAGTACATAAATGATGGTAAATATGAAATGACTTTTTATTCTTCACATTGTAATGAAATAGCCCAGTTTACAATAGTTTGCCATACTGACCCTTCTCATTATATGAAATTCTCATGGTATGAAAAATTCTACTGCTCCATTTTGGAGTGTGGTAATAGGATTGATAGGCTTCATACCATGAGTTTACATGCCATGATTTCTATATTTCTATAGTTCTGTTCCAACAGCAGTTTCCAGGAGTCTGGTCACTGCTTTTTAAGAGGCTCTGGTTAAATCTGTTGGAGTTTTTTTTTACCTTTGGGACAAAAATGCTCATTAGATTAAGAAGTCATGGAACATTGCTGAGAAACAAAGTTAGAGAATAAATATGGTCAACCTTTTATTTATGGTTCAAGGCAGACACAGATCAAGTGGTTTTAGCTCTGTAGCACATTGAATTACTTAAAGCCTGAGGTTGTGATCTCATCCAACTTTTCAAAATTAAATCAGGTTAGGAGAAACTCCCCCATCCAAACACACACATACACCTCCAGTGACAAGTTAGAACTGGCAGTAAAGGCTTCTGTTCACTAAAACCTACTTGCTTTTATCTGAATTCGTGTGACTGGAGATAGTAGTGTTTTCTGACTACTATGGATAAGAAGGTAAACATTTACTTACATTCTCCTTCTCACAAAGGTATTTGAGAGAAAGGCTTTAAAATTTGTTGTTTCAGTGTTTCACATTGAAGACAAGATTTATGAAAGATCATGTACTTTGGCCAGGGTTCAAATTTAATGTCTGTTTAATAATTACTTTAAGCATGGGTAATTAAGATGTGCATGTTTTAAAGCCTACATGATTTAGGAATACATCTCTGCTCCCAATTCAATGAAGCTTTTTGAAAAACCGTTTTGAAAGTTTGCACATACACAAAAACTCCTCATATCATTGTCTATACATTTTTCATTATACTTGTGGACAGATGGGGTTTCATAACCCAATGCAGTAATACTTCAACAGTAATGCAGTCATACTTAAACAGTAACACAGTCCAGTTTCCTTCTCACAAACACAGTAACAGGTTCATTGAGAGATTTAAGGGACAGATGGGTGTGCAAATTGCTCTTAAAGAGAATGTATGACTTCGTATCTTCTTCATATCTGACATTTATGCTTCTAATGGCTGCCTTACTAAGGAAAACATATGTTAATGCACATGCTAGCTAGGGAAAATGGGGAAAACAAAATCCCTTGAAGTTGGTATTTCAAAGACATGACATTAAAACAGAAATAAGAACATGTAGAAGATATTTGTAAATGGACATCTACTTTAGGAATAGGACTCATCTTCATTTGTGAACAATTGGACCTGATCTTTCATGAGTTCTTGCTGGAGAAGACACCTTGTCATATAGGAAAGATGAAGAATTATCTCTCTGGGAAGCTGGTTGTGAATGAGATCAGAATCAGTCCTCTAAACTACAGCACCTTTATCCTTGTGACTTCAGTCTGAATTGACTTTCATCTTGACTTTAAAATGGAGACTGCAAAATAGATCATAAGCATAGAGAAAAAAAATGCTAAGTAATCAAGTAGTCACATCACATTCTCTCCGCATCTTTCTTTTTTTTTAATGCTTGACTTTTGTTGTGAATTCCAATTCAGAGGTCTTTATCAGGCACTAGTTTTCAAAATACAGATGTTACTAAAAACTCAAATACAGTATTAAAATCACTTATTATTCATAACTTAAGACAGCACAATTTCTTATGTATAGACCACACTCAAAGAACTTTGCTCATGAAAAGAACCTGGAAGAGTAGCTGTCACATACAAATCCTGTAAACATATGAGTGGAATTTGATGCTATTCTAATATCTTAGAGGTAAATTATTAATGTTCAGTGTTAAAGAAAAAAATGTGTCTTCTAGGTTAAATACACAGCCTTGCTTGAATGACATTCATATAACCTCGTTCTGAAAGTATGAGGAGAAAAAAGTCAATATCTTTAGAATGTGAAATGTGGAATGCTAACAGCAATGTAGTATCAAGACATGGGCTTTAAGTTCCTAAATACCATCTCTTCTCAGGCAATAATATTTCCATATTGCTGTCAGGGAAGTTAACAAATATCAAAATGTCGATACAGGAGTTTGCTTGAATATATTCATATGTTATATACATGCCCATACATACATAAACATGTGCATATGTATGTGGGATAGTTATATACAAATTAAATAAATACATATACATATACACATATATGTGTACATAGTTATATATACTCATCTCCGATCTTCCTAATGTTTGTAATGGTTCATTAATATTATGCATAGACAAACACATTAAGTGGATGCACTATATAGAACACTTTTTCTCTCACCTTTAAGGAAAATCAGATTTATAAGTACTTTACCACCTAAAATGACTGAGGCTCTCAGCTCTGTCTTGATCTTGCTTGGGAATCATTGCATCCTTGCAGAAAATGGCCATCAATGACCTAGGGATGGTGTCAGGGCTCCTTTATGCATTATGTATTTCACAAATATTCTAAAATTTGTTTGTATAGACATATTTTGATTTGTCGTTGAAGGAGAAATTCCTAGCTGAGGGACTTTAATATTTTACTTTTTTTTTTTTTTTGAACATGTGTGCTTCCACTGATAGGTACTAACTAAACATTGTGTCTAGGATTTTCAAGGAAGTGGAAAGGAAGGAAGTTTCTAGATTGAGTGGAAGAGCTACATTACAGACAAAAAGAGACTAGGTACTAGAATGATTAAAGTAAAGACCATTCAAAAAATGAAATATTTTAAACTGGAGATTAGCTACCTGCTACATTGTTTTCAAAAACATTAGTCCGTTTTATTTATACTAAGAGGGTATTAGCACAACCAATGGAATAAACCTTTAAGGAATAACTGGAAAAAAAGGGCAACTCCTAATTTCTTCTTCAAATTTTTTTAGGAATTTCTTCCCTGAATGCTATTTTCTAGAGAACCTATTCCTTTGGAATACACGGGCACCTTTGTGTATTCCTTGAGAAAATATCGGCAAGGCAGTGCATACAGGCAGTGCTTGGTTGACTTCTGTGTGTGTCTGTGTGTGGCCTCAGGGCTCTGTGCTCATGAAAGGCATGAAAGTTATGTGCAGACATAATTAATTCATTAGGGCTATAAATGGTCATTGCTGCCTTTCACCCACACTTTTTGTATTAGTTTCTGAATTTTGGGAAACAACAGACTCTGAATTTTATGAGTCTTATGCATTTTTTATATGAGACCTACTTCTAGTTACCTAAAACCTAAAGGGTTTCTATCATTCCTTCTTCAGTATTTTTAAAGTGGGTTGTTGCTGTATAATCTTCCAAGTATACATTAGCTTTGAATCTACCATATGAGACAAAATAAGCCCTGAATCATAGAATCACAAAATCATAGAATTGTAGAATCATAGAATACCCCAGGTTGGAAGGGACCTCCAACTCCCCTGCAGTGAGCAGGGATGTCCTCAACTAGATCAGGTTGCTCAGAGCCTCATCAAGTCTGACCTTGAATGTCTTCATGGACTGGGCCTCCACCACCTCCCTGGGCAACCTGTTCCAGTGTTTCACCACCCTCATAGTAAAGAACTTCTTCCTAATGTCCAATCTAAATCTACCCCTCTCTAGTTTAAAACCATTGCCCCTCATTCTACCACTTTGCCCTTGCAAACAGTCCCTCCCCCGCTTTCTTGTAGGCCCCCTTCAGGTACTTGAAGGACCCTAAAAGGTCTCCCCAAAGCCTTCTCTTCTCCATACTGAACAACCCCAACTCCCTCAGCCTGTCCTCACAGGAGAGGTGCTCCAGTTCGCTGATCATTTTCATGGCCCTCCTCTGGACTGTCTCTATCTGGTCCATGTCCTTCTTGTGTTGAGGGCTCCAGAGCTGGACACAGTACTCCAGGTGAGGTCACACCAGAGCAGAGTAAAGTGGCGCATCTCTCGATCTGCTGGCCATGCTTCTTTTGATGCTTCTCAGGATGTGATTGGCCTTTTGGGCTGCAAGTGGACATTGCTGGCTCATGTCCAGCTTCTTGTCCACCAGAACCCCCAAGTCCTATTCTGCAGGGCTGCTCTCTATCACCTCATCCCCCAGCCTGTATTGATAATGGGGATTGTTCTGATCCAGATGCAGGATCCTGCACTTGGTCTTCTTGAACCTCATGAGGCTCACCTGGGCCCACTTCTCCAGCTTGTCCAGGTCCCTCTGAGTGACATCTTGTTCCTATGGTATATAGACCATGCCATTCAGCTTGGTGTCATCTGCAGTCTTGCTGATGGTGCATTCGATCCTGCTGTCTATATCATTGATGAAGACATTAAATAGCACTGGTCCCAGTACTGGGAACCGTGAGAGACACCATTTGTCACCATTCTCCATCTGGACATCAAGCCTTTGACTACTACCTTCTGACTGTTTAACAACCATTATGTGTCTCTTCTTGAGTTCACACTGTAGATTAGCCTACACACAGGTTGGCATTAAACAGTACTACGACCCTTTAAAAATTATTAATTAATTATTAATTTATT
>WTSP01023375.1:3000-37110 GCA_025331215.1 Actenoides lindsayi | reverse complement strand
AACAGTACTACCCACCTTTAGTCCACCCTTTAAAATTATTAAATGATTTATTTTAGGCTCATTTATATTTCCTAACAGATCTAATTTGAGGATAGATTTAGCCTAATGTTAGTGATAAATCAGGATTGGAGATATCTTGCTATTTTGCTTCCTATGTAAATTTCATACCTTATTTATGAAAGAGATTTGAGAAAAGCCAGTCTATTTATTATAGAATGGTGCTTACGTTCTTAAATATTTTGAAATTGTCTAACATAATAACTTAAGATTTTCAACACCAGTGTTGGTTTTGGATGCCTTATTTGCACTATTTTTAAGGAGTTTGATTTCCAGGGCAGGTGTTGTTTCTGTAAAATAGTTTTTAATGAAATTGTCTAAAATTAAGCACTCAAAAGTAGTAAGCTTTAAAAAAGAAATTCTGAACAAAATGATTTGTCCTTTTTATGTGTTTGGTTTTTCATTTAAAAACAATGAGAACAAATGGTTTTTCTTTTACTCATCTCAGATAATATATTTGCAGGAAAAAATGCAGTGTCCCTTGAAGGAAGATTGTAGGGAGTTGTTATTGTCACTGGTTTGCTAAATATTATATGGAGAGCTTCCTATAGCACAGGGCAATATGTATCATACTTGGTTTTGTTCTAGAGTAGGAGGATATTGCTCCTTTTCAAAAAAAATGCTTATCTTGCAGGAAAAAAAAAATGTATTTTTTTTTTTTGTAGGATTTGCTTTATTCTGTGAAGAAATATTGATTCAATGAATGTTTAGATTTGTTTGACGTGATGGGGTTTTTTTGGTTTATTTTTCAAAATCACTAGTAGTTTGTTTACCGCTTAATATGACTTGCAAATATTGTCAGATTCTTAAAGATTTCTCAAAGATCCCAGAACTCTTAGAATCTTTTCTGAACCCAAGTTAAAATAAAAAAAAACCCTTTCTTATTCTTTTTTTCCTCCTTTATTACTTTTTTTTTTTTTTTTTTTTTTTTTTTTTTTTAAGATGTAACAAAGATATAACAATAACCAGAACAAGAATGATCCGTGATGTGATTAGACTGGCACTGAGCCTAGGTGAGTCTACATTACTGAGAGGCAGCATAGATGAGCATGGTGTCATGCTGACAGTATCTACATAAATTTAAGTCAACTCTTGAGTTCAGACAGGACTAGCAACACTAACTGGGAATGGATTTTGCTGGAGGTACCACTCAGCTCAGAGGTAGGACAGGACATTCAGTCTTCATATGACTTCTGAGCAGGTCAGAGGACAGAGAGGTCCATGTCTGTGCTCCATGTAGATGCACTCTTATCCACATTGCACATGTCAAAGGAGTCATAAGCATCTCTTCCATCCACAGTATTCTCATTATTTATGATCCTAGCTCCTTGCATCATTCCCAGGTGTCCAAAATGATTCTGCACAGGTCTTCCCTCACCTATAGAGTTGTACATTTCACTATTGCCAACACTTATTTGCAACTCAAGTCTTTAGTAAATACTAGTCTTTACATAAGGGCAATACTGTATAATGTCAGCATTTCAGATACCTGTAAAATCTCATATCTTATAAGCAGTGACTTTACTTCCAGGACCAGTCCTGTTGGGCTGCCACCTTTTGTTCATTGCTTGTTTGATTAAATGTTTGTGTGTTTGGAGTTTTTGTATATACTTCCTTTTCAGGAGTGAAAAAAAATGAAAAACAGAACTGCCCAGAATGTCCAGGTCTGATGTAGGATAAGAGCTGAAGTGTTTACTTGCAGCTAAGTCTGAGAGAGAAGCAAACTAAATTAGTCATATTTAAGCATCTCTGAAAACAGAACTATTCCTGTTAAATTTCCAGAATTTTTTTAAAGGGACAAAATTCTTATTCCTGGTGGGAAATTCTCATTAATATCAATGTAGACCTGAACTAAGGTAATATTGAGTGATTTTACTGAGATAATATAATGATATTCAAGGATAATACATGTTATTAAAAAAAAAAAAAAAAAAAAGGAAAGAGATGTAGGGGGGTTTAATGTATTTTTAAGTGTATCTTTTTCACTATTACTGGATTTTGCAGCACTGCTACACTGTGTCTGTCATGTATTCTTTCTTCATTAAGGCTGTAAGCACAATGGACTTGAGGCTGTTTGTTCTGTCCAGTAGTCTGTAAATAACAATAGCCAAAAAGAAACTATTCCCTCAACTCAGAAAATATTCCTTGCAGACATGCTGCTCCTCTGGAGGAGTCTCTGAAGATTTTTCACTTCCTACTGTTTATCTTCATGGCCTGCAGCCACATCACCTTGAGCTGTGATCTTATCACACCTCACAAATAAAACAGGATACAGTCAGTCCTGGGATGAATGATCACTAGCACCACTCTATGGCTGCTAGACTCTGGTGTTGACTACTTATTATATGTTTTTCTCTCCCTCAACAACCCATTCTGAAGCCAGTGCTCCACTGTGAGATCTAGAAGGGGATCTTTCAATATAGACAGTAGAGTTTGACCAGCCAAAGCAATTTTAGTCTTACTGATTTGCTTAAAAAAGTGTGCAAGATAATGTGACAGCTCACTTTTCCAGAAAATTGGAGCACATTCCATTAGAATTACCTGTCAAGTTTGCAGGGTCAAATTAATGTGGAAATACTGCATTTAAAAAGAAGACATGAAGAAGAAGGTGGATGGTTGCCACTTTGGTTCATACCGGAGGTTGTTGTTAGTGACATCCAGGACTGCTTCATATTTTGGTGATTTGTTTTCTACAGAAGTGGTCTTGTTTTACTTGTAAGCATCTGAAAAAGCATGTAGGAGATCTGGGTTCAAATTCCATGTGTGACTTTGGGCATACCTCTTCCCTCTCTGAAGCTCATTTTCTTTCATGAAAAGTAAAGATATTGGTATTTCTTGCATTTGTCATATCTGACTGTAAGTTCTGATTTTGAGAGTGACTCCGTACACCACTTGCTCAGTGGGACCACCTTCACAACTGGGATCTATTGGTACTCCTATAACCCCTGGAAAAAACAGTAGTTCTCATTAAGAATTCCTGTTAAAAATGTGCTTTATCATGACTAAAGAAATCCTCTTTCAGATTATTAAAATGAAATCCAATTACCTTCACCTATGCTATTTGCAGTGGGAACATTAAGGGCAGAGAAATGTAAAACAGCTATCTTGAAAGTTTGCTGTTTGAAGGGTTCAAACTGCTTTTGTCCCCTCCTCTCCCCTCCCCTTATGCACTATTTCAGAACTATTGCTTATTGACTGATAGACTTATTGATGAATTATACAGCAGTGATCCAGACCAGGGAGGTCGGTAGGGTGCAATTACTAGCAGAATAGGCTTGGGTGTGCTTCTGAACTACTCCTCCCTGCACAGCTCTTTCAGTATGCATATCACATCTCCCTGCTTGTAGCAGGCTGATGAGTGTGTGCAGTTAGTGCAGGCACACACATACTTCTGCGCTTTCCCTGAAAGTGGAGCATTAGCAACTGCAGTCAAAAAGCACCCTTGCTTCTTCAGCTCTGATCTAGCAGCAACTGTCTAATTCTGTCTGGAGGAACTAGGAGACGGCACTGGAGGCAAGTTTTAAAAGGACCTAGTGACACCCTGCTGTCACACCTGGTTTCATGAATCTACTTATTAGTAGTTCATTTACAATTACTTTCCTAGTCCCTTCTGTAGTGTACATTATTGAGAACTGGCTGGCTGGGAAGGAAGGAGCACACTGCTGAAGGTATGTTGCAGTCTTCTTTACCTTACATCTTGCGCTGAATATTTCTGTCTGTGCATCTCACTTGCAGACATTCCGTCTCTATGCAGTTTCCCACTGAGAGCTGCTGGAGCAGGGCTTTAGCAAATCATAGCAATAGAAAGAAAAAGACAGGTACTTTACACACACACACACACACACACACACACCCCCCACTCAGTTAGCCATGCAGATTTTTTTGTTAAAGGGTAAAATTAGATGACTGGATTAAACTTTCAGGGAAGATGACAACTCTGGCTGCATTACGTATCACAAGCAAATAGACTGGTGTTATTTCTATCAGGGCAAAATTTCCATTCATCAGCTGTTTAACTGTGGACATGGAACATTGCTCTCAAATGGATGTGTTTATTATATACGGTCTGTGCATGCTCGCCAATTGAAATTTGCATACATGTTTTGAAATTAGAAAAAAGACTCTCTCATTAACTTTCAAAATGCTCTGGACTGCACCAGACTTCTTTAGAAAAGAGGAGTGAGCCAGGCTTTTAATTTCACTTAAGTTATTTTACTGGCATGTATTCATCTGGTAAAAAGTCTTTGCCAAATCCAAGAAGTTTGCTGTTATTGCATTTCCATAAATGTAACAGCTGTGAAGAGAATGAATATTCATAGTGTTTGGATTTTTGCTCCAAAGATTTTTATGATAATTCTGACTTTTCAAGAGGATGGGATCTTAGATTAAAGAATTCTTCAGGTTGAGGTATTGTGATAAGCAATGTATAAATGTTTCCTTCAATAACCATAATACAGATAAGTGTGTACTGCAGTAAATAGCTGACTGTACCTCTTATTTACTTGCAGCCAACTTGATCTGTTGCTTATACTTGTGGATTCTTTTGTTAACAGGTCATCAGCAATGAAAATGAAACACAGTTCAGATACTGCTCTCTCATGGGGCATTATTTCCCTAATGCTATACAGTTTCTTCTGAGCTTATCCAAGACATTGTTAATGTTATGATGATTGAATTTTACCTTGGTACATCCTGTTTTTGCACTGACTGAAAACTTATTTTGGGATGTTGCTAAGGACAGAGAAGCCCACTGCAAGCTCATGTACTTTAAGGATAGAAAGTGATTTAACTAATCTTCCCCTAGGAAAATTTTCCTGTTTGTAATTTATCAAAATTGTACCAGCAGCAGAGACCGTCCTCCCCCGCAGGTAGAAGTAGAATGGTCTTGAAAATACAGAGGCATCATGTGTGCATGTGTGTCTGGAGATAATTAATCTAAAAAACTTAAATAATCCTAGCTTCCTGTAGATCTCAATGAGTTCTGTATTACTAAAATATAACTTATTAATAGGTTGTACTGCAGAATTAAACATCCAGACAAGAAATCTGTCATAGAAAAGCACATCAGAAACCCTCTTGAGGCTGGTTGTGATTATTTCTTTAAAAATCCTCCCTGTATCCAGGAAGCACTGGGAGCTGCAGAGCCTGTGTCTCAAACCTCTAACAAGTGGCGCTATCTGTGTGTGCTCAAAATGAATTTAAGGTTCCTAATGTCCAGGGCATCTCTTTGGAAGTCTGTCCTCATTCAGGCTGGACTGTGTTGCGCGCCAATGGTAACGTCAGCCTGGCCAGCAAGCTGTGCTTCCTGGCTGCTCCAGCCCTCAACCTGTGGTGGGTTGTCACTCAGTGTCTCCTCCTTAGGGGAGAGGGAAAAACTATTTGTCCCTTTCATCTGTATTCAATTTTAATGACTTCTGAATCAACTTGGTGT
Organism: Actenoides lindsayi; assembly: GCA_025331215.1. Classification (NCBI taxonomy): domain Eukaryota; kingdom Metazoa; phylum Chordata; class Aves; order Coraciiformes; family Alcedinidae; genus Actenoides; species Actenoides lindsayi. The sequence continues at coordinate 31,622 of WTSP01023375.1, read as the reverse complement.
TTCGGTGCAAACTTTCTGTTGTTTTTCTTTTCCTTCTAGCCATAGTCATAGCATGCTGTGGCTCATGATACACAGGAACTGCAGGCATAAAATACATTTAAATACATATGAGAAAAAACAATTTGATGGGTTAGATTCTGTTTCCAGGCAGAGGAAATCAGACTACCTTCCTGAAATCAGTAAGTAGTTGTTTACATGAACAGAAGTTGTTTACACGGTGCAAACTGGTGTAAAGTCTCACTTTCTGTTGGTGCTGTTTGAATTTCTGTGACCCAAGGACCTGGCTCTGTTCCTTTAAAACTTGGTTCTATTCCAGGAAAAGTAGCCAAAATGGAGAATTTTTCTTTTCACTCACTAGGAAGGAAAACCTGCCTGTGTATGGTTAGAACTGCAGGTATCTGATAGCAAACACCTTTTCTCTTCTCCTTCCCCAAAGCCAAAGAGAAGAAGAATGACCCCCAAAATTCAAGAAAAAAACACCTTCCCCAACCTCTCTGTTTAATTCCGTTTAAGGCATGTAAGGTATCCCCTTCTGCTTTAGCTTGTGTCGGGCTTCTTACTGACCTCCACCACCACGTTGGAGTAGGAGAGAGGTAATTCATTTTGCCCTCTTGTCTGCCTCACCCGTGCTCCAATTCAGAACAGACTTGTCGATCATGTAAAATGCAATCACTGATGCGTTTCTCTCCTGCCTTGCTAGTCAGAGCCGGCATCCAGAGCATAGCTGTGTTTTGTTAAGTTACAGTCTCTCAGCCCCAGCAATGTGATTACCAAGCCAACCAGCCCTCTAGTGTTTTGAGATATTTTATGCAAAGAGGTCCCTTTAGCTGTTGCTTGTCTTTACCAGAGGGAAAGAGGGGGATTTGAAACAGCTCACAAAAGCTTAGTGGAGTTATTCAAATCGGGAGTGATTGGCAAAGGTGACACAGCATCCACTCTTCTGCTTGGAAAAAGTGAGAGCCTGGTTTTGTGTACATTTGGAGTGCCAACACTTCTACACTTACTACTGTTCTGTGGGCATAAGTCTCTCAGAGGCTACAGACAGACAAACAGCTGCAGAGTTGTTGTAGGAGAGAATTATTTGTTTACACATTTTAACATAGATTTCTGAAAGCATCTTATATCATATACAGGCTACAACACTGGAGTACTGCACAGGTTTTTCAGGTCTCTTGTGAATGGTAGTTGAAAATGAAGAAGAAGGGAAGAAAATGCCATGAAGCTTCAATGTTGTAGCAAACTAGGATCCAGATGGCAAGCCGTTTTACAGCAATACGCTGGATTAACTTTAAGACTCCCCTGGCTACTACTTTCCTATTTAATTTGTCTTTTCTTAATGCTATTTAGATGTGATGCTTTTTTTTTTTGCAAAGTAATGCTGTGAAAATGTGTGGTTTCAGGCATAGTCTGCTATCAGGAGAACTTTCCTCCATCTCTGTTAACCCCTCCAGAGTTAATTAACCCATTGCATGATCAGTAACATCAATCTGAACTCAAAATAGAACAGGGAATTTTTTACATGCATTCACAATGCCATGCAATGCACAAAACCAAAATGATTTATATACAAAGAAAGAGAATCAACCTCTTGGAGGGAGAACAAATTTTCAGTGTTCTGGGCTGTCATAAATAATTTTTGGCAATACAAACTGCAGTAATGGCTGAAATTCTTTTCAGAGAAGTTTCAAACCCTGTGTTGGTATGGTCTACATGACAACCTTTTCTGACACTGGATGTCAGGTATCTGTGTTCCTCCCTGTAAACTTGCAAATCCAGTCCTATCTTTTTGTAAGCTTCCACTGATGATTGAATTTGTTTGATTCTTGTGCAGCCACAGCACAGTCACTGTCCTCATCTTCAAAAAGCTGGTCAGTGAGACACCCAGTGGTGACAGTGAGCACCCGTGAGGCAGCCAGTGGGACCTCCTGGGTGTCTTCCTGCAAACGGGGAGTGATAAATAAGAGTGAGCTTAATGATTTTTAAGAAACCTTAACCACCTATCTACCCTAGATAGTAAGAGCGCTGCCATCCATTTGCAATGAGTATCAATCTATACTCAACTTTGCTATGCTTCTGTGAAATGGAGACATGGTACTTGCATTCATAGAGAAATACATCTGCTGCATAGTCTAAGGAAACACTCTAGCAGCTGCTAGCAGTATTAAGTTGATATTAATTCTGGGACTAGTGACAATACTACCCTTTAACAAGTAAAAATGCACTTGTTTCTCAGCAGAAGGCTTGTCAGAAAGTCAACCTCAGACAACACGATGCTTATTACTCGCTCTTTACCTCTCAAATTCTGTCACTATATGACACAGATTGAATGCAAATTATTAAAAAGAAATATTATTTAAGTAAAGTGTCTTCAGAACATATCATATAACTTTTGGTCTGGATTATACCACTTTGCAAGTGGGTTTACAACCTGCTATAACATATGGGAACGAATAGCAAGTACCACTCCTTTATCTCACGTGATGGGTATATCCAAAAGCTGCTGAAATGGGGAGTAAAAAACTACAGCCATGTCCCAGACTGTGATATAGTTCATCTGCAATCCAGCACTGCCTTTGTTTATGGATTAGATTTGGGTGATGACTAAAATCACTATATGTCTCCCTACTGAACCTGAAAGTTCCTCTGGGCTACCTTTCTGATAGCACAACTTAAAACCGGAAACCAAATGTAGGATTCACCTACAGATTAATCCTAAAAATAAACATCTGTCTAGTCAGCTAAATATTTTTCTAGGCTCTGTTTACTGTATTGACCAGTATTGGCTAGAATGGGAGTTTAGTCTTCTAGTGCAAGGTAAACATGGGGATGATACACTGCAGCAGCTATGGGAGACATGGGTCCTTCTGCAGTGGAAACCTGAGGGCACAGAGAGCATCCTGAAACATCTTAGGTAACACTGGATTCTACATTAAACAGCAGATATAAACGCTAATGGTTGATCACATAAAAAGAGCAGTTGCTGCCACCAGCTACTACTTGAAAACATCCAACCTTTCTCTATTAAGCATGAAGTCCATTGTAAACTGAATACATCTTCCTGTGGACCATGTTAGAAAGGTTATCTGTCTCCACTGACTTAAAAGTAAACAAAGTGTTAACTTTAGATGGGATCAATGCTCAACATTCAGGTATATCTATATCTAAATTTAGTATCCATCTTAGGACCATCACAGGAAATGCTACAAAATCCACTCGGCTTTAAATCCAAATATTTATGAATGAATGCCTTATGTGAGAGTGAGAGTAAAGAATCTCTGCCTGTATACACTCCAAAGGCTTGTACAGGTGACAAAGGATTTAAGGCATCACAAGGAGTAGTTTTTAAATTATATCCTGACACAATTAAACACAGAACTATGTTCCAGGTATCTCTGGAAGGAACAGGAGCTCTCAACTGCTAAAGAGATTTTTTTTGTGTGTTCTATTGGAACTATTCTTTTCTTATTCCCAGGAAGGATGATTGGATGTCACCAGTCATTAAATATTTGTGATAAAAAACCTGCAGCATAAAAAAAAAATGTCTATAAAACAATAAGCAATCCCATATACAATAATAACAACATGAAATGCTGTCTCCTGTCAGCTGATAATTTGACATTGTGATGGTGAGTATTTTCTTCTTTGTCTCCTGTGCTCTGGACTATCAACCCATGCAAACCAATAATCAACTGTAGTGGATGTTGCTGGCAGTGAGGAGGAATGATTCATTCTAGTGAAATACTGACTTTTGCTGCAAAGTTACTAAGCAGAGCAATGGCAGCATGAATAATACATGAGGTGATTTCCTTTCAGGAAGGCTACTAGCAAACGTTTCCACTATCTGGAGATTTGAACTTAGCAAGAGAGTGGTATTTACATTGTTTTGGTGATACAGAGAGCTGTTAGGGAACAATTATGTGATACTCCCATGTTCTAAGACTCTGAAGAAAAGTCAGTATCGAATTAAATAAATAATGAGAAAATGTAAAATTAATCTAGTTTCAGATGCATGGGTAAGTTATTGCATAAATTTAAAAGACCTAATAAAAAATGTCATTCAGTTTTAGTTTGCGGGATAAATGTTGCTATGGTTTCTCTAAATCCAGATGATAAAAAGTAATTTCTAAATGCTTTTGATTAAATATTTTAACTTACTATTTATAAATGAGGATGTGGTGCTGACTATGTTTTTCTTTCAAAAAACCCAAATCCTGGTATCTGTAAAAGGTGATGGAAGATGTAGCTGTGCATATCAAAGATGAATAAAGAAAGCTCTATAATGATTTTTTCATTGTACTAGATTTTTCTAAACAAAATCTCTTATCTCTGAAAGGCATCAAGTTCTCACGAGTTGAGTAACATAAATCATAGCAGAATAGGCAGCCTCCTGTTTCATTCACTGAGCTCCATATGCTTATCTACCTCATGCTCCCGCATCCTAGGCTTCTAAACTGCTTCAGTCAACATTCCTTCTGAATTGCGATACGTCATGTTAATCAGCCTCTACAGTGTCCCAAAAATGTATGTAAATTAGGCTTTTGATGAAGCAGAATATTTTGACAGGAGTTTTGCATAAATCACACATGCAAGCATGCACACACACACACACACACACAGAGAACCTGTTTAGAGAGGATATTTTTGGACTTCATTTGTTTTTGAAGTAGGCTGTGGCCAGCATGCTGATGCTGCTTGAGAACAGGAACACATATGTGGCAGCATGCCAGGTCCCATAGCGAGAAGCAACTTAAGTTTAAGTCCATTCTTGGCAAGAAAAAGTGTATCAAGGATATGGAAATGTAACAGTTTTCCCAAGGTTGTTTGGTGTCAGTAGCAAAGTAAGTATTTTTAGGGTTATCATAGAACACTGTCATGTTATGGTAGATTAATGTTTTTACTTAATCTGTTCTTCCAGAAGAAGCAAAACTCAAAAAAAAAAATTAATTTATTTTAATTTAAATTAATTTATGTCAATTTTAATTCAGTTTGCTGACTTTCACATTACTTATCACCCAACCAGTTCCACTGAATATACAGAAAACTGTTGCTGAGGCTTGTTACGATGAGTCTTGTACCTTCTAGGACAGCCTGGCTGCAAATCTCTGTTTTACTATATTTTCATGTTCAACTTTGTTATTCAGGTCTGTATTCAGACTGCTTACATGTTTGAATATGTCTGTCTTATTTGCCCCTCTTTCTGAAGTGTGTGAGGCTGAGATCAATACAAGAATGCTGTAGGCGGGGCTTTCTGTCTCCTTCAGGGACAAAAAACTTCATGCAGCTGTTATTCTGTAGCTGTGTTGGTAAGGACCATCAGTTTCTATGGATTTGTATAACTAGGGCCTTGCTCTGAGGTGTGTCCGTGACTTCACTCCACCTTCTACATCTTAGTCCACATAGGAGGAAAAACTGTTTCTGTACAGGACAAGAAGAAATGGGCATAAGTTGTGCCAGGGGAGGTTTAAATTGGGTATTAGGAACAGTTTCTTTACTGAAAGAGTGATGAAGCATTGGAACATGCTGCCCAGGGAAGTGGTGCAGTCATCATCCCCAGAGGTGTTAAAAAAATGTGTAGACACAGACCTTCGAGACGTCGTTTAGTGGTCATGATAGTGTTGCATTGATTGTTAGACCTGATTTTAGAGGTCTTTTCCTACCTTAATATATCTATGATTCTATGATTCTGTTTTTGTGCACTTAAAGTCCTTCCTGACATTATCTTACCGTAAAGTGGCACATCCCCAAAAGCACATCAGACCTCTCCAACAGAGTATGTCTGCTTACCTTTTCCAGTGATATTGCAGCCTAAAGACCTTATTACTCTAGCTTCTAAACAGACCATAATCTCTCCCTTTTTTAAAAGGGGCTGGACTTTAGTGAGGCTGATGTGGGCTACCTATATGGCATCATTTGCCCAGTTGGGCCTTAAAAAACTCCTCTGATGTTTCACAGCATATGTTTTATGCATACTGTATCTGCAATATGGATCCACTGTTTATAATATATGTTATGCACCAACTAAAATAAAGATACTATAACTCAATTGCCGATACATAGATATTTCAAGAGAGTGTATGTATAATATACTGTGCATGAGGGAATACACATGCACAGAGACATACCCAATCATTTATACAATTTACAGTACACAAAACACACATAACCCACAATGAAAATTCAGAAAAAGGGAGTGATTTGTCATCTAGGGTATATCTCACAAAGTGTTTTTGAGTATCAGGTTAAAATAACCCATGACTGCGGAGACAGGTTGGCTGCTGCATTCTTAAAGAAGTATCAGAGCTTTTAAGTATGTGTAATTTTATGGCTAAAAATAAACAGAAGAATCCTTCAATAATCATAAATACAGCTGTAGAGTCAAATTCTCCTAATGACACAATAACACTATATATAGATACACATATATATTCAAATTCACAGTTTGAAGTTCTTAATTCTCAACATCCAAGTCTTATTTTCCTGCCAATTGTATAATTTCACCTGTTGTCAATTACGTTCTAAAATAAATTTGAAGGAGGTGGAATTAACTTTTAAAATTAACTTTTAAAAATTAGAAACAGGTGTTGTGTCTATATCTGCTGCCATATCCCTTTCTTTGTGTCTTGTATCCTTGCTTTCTGGAACAAGATTTTGGATCCTGTCATTTGTCATTAATTTTGCCCCGTCTGCTGGTGGACGCTTGGGGAGGAGGGAAAGTTGTTAAATATTAGGACAGGGAGAGAGTTGAAGACATTCAAAAATAGGGAAGCTCTGCAAACTGAGTAGAAATAGAATAGTATTACTCGTGAGAGCTTTAATAGCAGCTGTGCCATCCCTGGCTTAAATGTGTGTTGGTTTTGGGTGTTTTTAATGGCAATAATTAGGTAATCAATACTGTTTCAGAAAGGAAGAATATCCTGCTTAACAACAGAATAACATTGATTAGCTAGGATAGTACCATTTTAAGGAACATTAAGTAACCAAGGCTGTTTCCATGATGACATCCCAAAGAGAGAGAAAATCAGGAAAATCTAGTATTGGATGAAGCTGGAACTGCATTTACACTATTGCTGAGGAAATAATGGCTGCTGCATTTGCCTGTATAGTTATTGTAATACAAATGTCTGAGGGAGGCACTGGGCCCCTACCTGTTCATTTCAATGAACTTGGGTTTTTTCCCAGATATAAACTAGATATTTTCTGAAGATACAGATTCTACACCAGTATTTTCATTACCCTTACTTTATACACTTGTCAATTTAAACTAATACATTTACTTTTTGATAGTTAATATAAGCAATGAATATATAGAACTTCCACTTTGATATTTACTGAGAGGTCTCAGGGCACTTTGCAGGAGATGCCTTCTTAGTAGCTCTGCTTTGCATGAAAGCGAAGTGGATGGTGGGGTGGGTAAAGAAACCACCTGCTTGTGGCATGAGTAAACAAGTTCTGGGTGTTAATTTGTTTCTATGTCTCCTCAGGCATCATGACCTTTTTCAATTAGGTACCTAAACTGATCCAGAGATATGTAAGTTTCATACATTTGAGCAACTGCAGTTACAGCTGCAGCTTCTCAAACACAGGAAAACAAGAAACACCCAGATTTAATCACTGCAAGAAACACCCAGATTTAATCATTCTGATCAGGACTCTCAACAAAAGCAGAATTTCTTGGAGGTATGATTTTGAGTCCTCTTCTGTGTGCCATTGCAGGAAATGACACTGCAGCACTGCCTTTGCTAAACCTGGGTGTGGCACAAGGAGTAAAGCTTCACCTGACCACTGCATGATTTTGCACAAGGTGAAGACAATGAGATTTTGGTAGAGTATAAAACCCATGGGGACTGATCCTGAATGCTGAAAAAGAACAATAATGTTCAGAAATAGCTAAAAAGTGGGAGTGAGGTACTGGTGGTGGTTGAGAATTCTTCGTTACTTGAAATCAAGTGAGGATGCCATTAAGCTCATTTCTAGGCATAAGAAGAGTCAACATTCCTTCTCCCAAGAGTTAATTGATCAGACAATCCATGTTTCATGATATATGAGCACGTACTTAAAGCATTCAATACTGGAGGCAAGTCATTACACATTCATAATCACAAGTTTCATTGGGAAAAAATGCTTCAGAACATTGAGGCAAAGGTTGAAAATATGATCCTTCTGTATGATGAAAACTCAAAATTGAAAACTAAAATATCAGTTTCAAAATCTTCTTCCTCAAAAGTGACAACCGAGCAAATAAAAAATAATTCAATACAGAACTGGTCTTGTGATAATCAAGGCAAAATAGTGTATACAATTTTAAATGTTCAGGTGTAACCTTACTGTAATTAGATCGGAGTTGTTGGACAGGTGAGAATTCCTATTAGTTTTGAGGGTATCATGAAAGCTGCTGCCTTAAAGCTGAATTTGAAAGCCATTTTATATAGAGAGGAACAGACTGTACATTTGTAGCAGCCACATTTAGTCAAGAGGTGCTACACTGCTTTTGTCTGTTAGGGATTTGCATTTACTTTTAGCTGTATGAGGCCATGAAATGAAATATAACATTATTCCATTATAATGTGGGAAAGGAACAAAAGGGAGAAACACTGTTTGTATGTGTAGAAAGATGGAGAATAAGCAATCTATCAATTTTCAAACTCTGATGCAAATTATTTTCATGATGGTATTATTTTCTGTCTTATTCTACACATGCTGTAGTAACTGAGAAGCCATCTTTCTACCTGGTATTTTCTCAGCTAATTGGTCTTTTGCCTGGCTGATGATATGTATAATTTCAGGTTCATAAAGCTGGTAAGAGATGCAGTAGATGATTACATGATGTTACTGGCTCAAGTGGATGAATGTGGCCGGTAGGACATCATGTAAGATGTTTTGGCATGTACCTGTTCTTACATTTTTTCTTGATAATGTTTTATGCTAAAACATGTTCCTGGATTCAGTACTCTAAAGGATTTAACTTGATGTTACTCATCATAGTCCTTCTGTATAGAAGTCTATGTAATGTTTCTATGGTGGTGCTATATTCAACTTAATTCTTTTGTAGACCAGGAAACTGGAATTAACTGCAAATGGCTTTCTACTCTGCAATTCTGCACTGCTGAAGTCTACAAATTGCTGTCATGCAGTGTATAAATGGATACCTCTGGAAGTTATGTAGTTATGAGACTTTAATTTTCCAGGTACAGGGTGCTGTTAACAGTAACAATCTCCATGTTTCTAGATGCAATGCCAGCAATATTTAGTATTAAAAAGTCACTAAATCAGAAGTTGCAATTGGTTTTAATGACAATAACATCCATCATCTATGGCAATACTGGCCTTGTTAAATTTTTTTACTTGATTTCTATTTTGAATGTATCTATTTTCTGAGTGACCTTTTTATTATAATTACCTTTTTAGACTGAAGATCTATCGTCTAAGTTCTGCTTCTCTTATAGGTGCATATGGCATGAGATTGAGTCTCTCCTTTGTAGTCTGTATCATAAACTAACCAGATTGATCTCATCCATTTTTTAACCGTTTTGCATATTTTCCAGTCCATCAGTCATTCAGTGGTTCTTTTTCTGAATCCTTTCCAAGGGTTTTAGTATACTTCAGAACATACAGAGACCAGAACTGTGTCCAGGATTACAGCAGGAGTTATAACTTTGAGAAACCTAGGGTTTGGGTATTTTATCCTGCAGAAAATGTCCATTTTTATAATCCTAGTATCGTATTAGATCTTTTGGTTACAAAGTTGTACTGGAAAGTTACTCTCAATTTATTACCCTTACCCTAAGAATGTTTCAGAACGTTTCATAGCCAAAAAGAAACAAAATAACTCAGTAGGTTTCTACTTGAAATGCAGCTGGTTGACAAAGATTCTGATTTGGAATTGTGTTCTGAATCTTATTATTTAAGAGGTTTTTAATCATCTAATATGTGAATGTTAAATTGTTCAAGATTTATCACTCAAGATGTCATATGGTCTCAAGTCAAGTATGTTATAGAAATCTATTGCAGCAACAGCATTATTTTCATTACACAAAGTTGTAAACATAGCAAAATGTTGCCAATATTGTTTAATATTCTACAAATGTAGAACAGCATTAATAGTACTTCATTCTTACTGACTGAGCTTTATATTAGCCATTCTATTGATTTATCTGGTATGTTGTTATATCTGCAGATCTGCAGATTTCCATATGAAAAAAATATTTCCTCATATATTTTCAAAGCATCTCCGTATCTCCATAATATATTGGAAAGCTGGCATTTGTGATCTGGAGAACTTTTTAACTATATGCTTTAAGTTCTTAGATTAATATAATTTTGGTTTACTTATCTTAAACTCAGGTTTAGTATCTCTTGCTAAATATTACCATTAGTTATAATTGGAGTCAATAATGTTTTTCTCACTTTACATTTTATGACTACATTATTAACTTTTCCTTCCAAAATAGATATATTTACTGAAAAAGTCTGATCTTCTTTATTGCCAGTGATTATTCTATTTTCCACCTAGTAATTTACCAATACAGTTGGTTGTATAACACAGTCTGGAAGGAACGTGCATTTTAAACGTTGGATGAAGTATGTCTGTTTCCTCACAGCCAACATTGTAGCTTTTGTGGTAGCACTAACTACAACTACAAAAACAAAAGCTTGTCTCACTGACAGTATCAGTTTTAACTTTCAAGCAATACATTTGTTGGTTTGTTGTTTGTTTGTTGGGTTTGTTATTTTTTTTTATTCAGTAAAGTATGGTGCTGATTCCTCCATAGTCTAGCCATAAATTCTTGAATAATAGGGAACTGTCACTACTCTAACATTAACTGGATTGCAGAAACAATAAAGGATATTTTCTTAGTAAGCAAATGTTAGTTATTGACTTGTTAATAATATTATTCTTTAAAAAATGAGGAGGTGTTTTCAGCCTAGAAGCATAACTGGAAGTTGAAGTCTACATTTTCTTACTGATTCTGCTGGTTATTTGATGTTGATGTAAAATTCTTTATAATACAGGAAAAAACAGAATTGTTGTAATGTTTAATTATAAGAAAATATTTTAAAACTCACCATGAATATTTGAAGGTAAGGAATTAATAAAGAAATCAACACTTTCTCACATGCTAAATACATGAGAAAGTAGAAAAAAAAAAAAAAATTAAATAAGAAGCAGGAATCCACGGACTATCTGCTTGTAAATTAGCTAGATCTCAGAGTGTACAGGTTACATTGCTGTAGACTCTATGGCCATTTATTTATGTTATTGTTTTCATGTTTGAAATTACAGTTGAATTAATTTCAGAAAGAGTTCTATCTCGATGAATGTTGTTTAAAAAACTTTGCTTGATTTTTTCTTCCCCTCCTTCATCTGTTGCTAGACAGTGTCCACCCAACCTTATTGTTTCCTATTGTAATTTACTTGTGGAGCAGGGACTGAGGTAACATGAGCCTGTTCTATTTCTTTCTGTTTCCAGTTAAAAAGTACTTTAATAAAGATATAAAATAAGATGATACTTATGAAATGTTTTCATGAGTATCTGTCTTTTTTTAATTAAACGGTCAGTACTTGTACAAGAAATGGTACATGCCTAATGACACATGCTGAAAAGAAGGCACTAATGTTGTAGTGTACAATGTTACTGAACAAGATATTTAAAATGATACACTGTGTATCTGTTTCAAGAACATTTATTCTACGTATCTTTCATTTCATATGATTCATGATTTCCCTTGTCTCATACACTGCTAAGGTATGTTGTATTGACAGGATACAAGGATTTGTTACGCAACGAAACGGAGGTCACAAATTTTATTAGAGAGTAACCTGTAATTTCTATTATGCAAAATTTATCTATTTTTTAAATTTAATTTTATTTTAACACTAGATGAAAGGGTTAAAATACTTTTTATTAATTCATTTTGTCAATGTTTGGTAGTTGCACAAAACTTGAATAACAGTGATAAGTAGCAACTACTCATTTAAATCTTTTCATTTTCCTTCCCCTGTTAGACTAGAGCAATTTTTGTAATCACAAGGTGAATTTGAAGAAGTTACTGTTTAATTCTTGAAGACAAGAAAAAATATTTCAGCTCAAAGCAGACCTTAGTTAAACGTAAATTTGTTGAACTTTAATTTATTATAAAATCTATCAGCCAGAATTTTTTTAAAAGCCATTGCAGGAATATTCCTGGCCATCGTTTAATTGCGCAGATATAAAAGTTATAGCATAGAGTATGGAGAACATTCTGCCCTTTCTGTGTCAAAGAGTCTCCCACTTTGCTTCAAATATGGTTAACATGTCTCATGCTTATTTAGAATGCTCAGACGTGTATTTCACATTTTTGCAAGCCTTAAGGGAAATGGATTTCAATCACTTACATGTTTTTTTGGAAGGTGATCAGAAAAACAGGATGGGCTTTGCTAAGCTCAGTTAATTTGGTTCACATTTTGTTTGTTGTGTTCACCTTAAAATAATATCAAATACCTCTTGATAGACTTGAATTGTCATTTGGAAATATTTCTGATATATCTTTCTGAGGAGGCAACTAGTAACCTAGATATTGTAAGAAAAAAATTATTCTAACAAGTTAGCAATTAGTCCCTTATTTGAATATGTAGAAATTATTGCCATCATAAGTGAAAAATTTCTTTTAACAGTTTAGAATAACAAAGAACTGTGGGGTTTTTTTTCTATTTTAATAACATTATATTGTATGACTGAAAAATTTGTTTTCCATTTTCTTCAATGCTAAACAAAGATTTTTTTTCTTCAGAGTAAATGTTGTTATTCCTGAAATCCCCCACCTCTATTTCTCTCCTCTTTAGAACACTTGCTTGGAGTCTTCTTTAATATCCTGTTCCATTTACCACAGGAAGAAAAAAAATATAGGAAACTTAGTAATGTCAGAAGATATAGTGCAAAAGAGTTAATGGGACAGTTAAAGGTCCAAAATGAATCTTGAAATTCACTGTGGAACTTTAAAGATCCACTCTGGATCTGAACAGTTAAAGATCCACTGATATTAATCTTAACCTTTATGTAAACTTAAGAGGATATCTTAACATTTGAACATTGAATATTCAAATATTTAAACATTCATCATCTGAACAGCTTAAAGTTTTTGTAGGAAAAATATCAAGAGTTTTACTGAGATTGATATTTTATAGATGCTTATATAGTTTATATAATAATTTTCATCCTAAAAATATCTGAATGTATTACAGAGGAGAAGCAAAGTTCATGGGGTTTTACAACTGCATTTGATTGCAGTTCTGAAGCTTGAAAAAGAATTTGTGGCACTGAAGTTAAAAAAATAGCAATACTTGTGGTACAGATACTAAGTCCAGCAAATAGCTGAACCTGCATAACATAGTATCAAAGAGCAGAGGAATTTTTCTCATGAAAGACATGAGCAAGGGGAAGCAAAGAGACAAATCAAGGGAAGAAAAGGCACTATTTGGTGAAAGGAAGTCTACCACTATTACTGTGTCTTAATTTTCTGTTTATGATGGGGAGAATTAGACACACAGAAAGGCTTTCTGAGTGAAATCCTATTGACCTAAACTTAGGTACCTACAGTAGGCATACAAGGTCTCCTGCTACAGACTTTCAAAGTTTCTGTGCAGTTTCATTTATTGTCAATTTGGCTAACATAAACATTTTCTTTAGACCTATCTACTATGCACCTCAAATTTAGGAGAAAGATATCTGTCTTTTGTGGGTTTATATCAGGGCCAGCAAGCATGGGGTTATGAAAGGGAGATCGTGCTTAACAAACATGATCTCTTTCTATGACCATGGGACTTGCCTTTTGGATGGGGGGAAGGCTGTGGATGTTATCTACTTGGACTTTAGTAAGGCCTTTGACACAGTCTCCCACAGCATTCTCCTGCAGAAACCGGCAAATCATGGTATAGACAAATGTACTCTTCACTGGGTTAAAAACTGACTGGCTGGCCGTTCCCAGAGAATTGTAATTAATGGGGTGAAATCCATCTGGCTGCTGGTCACCAGTGGTGTCCCTCAGGGATCAGTTTTGGGGCCAGTCTTGTTTGGCATCTTCATTGATGACTTGGATGTGAGGATTGAGAGCACCCTCGGTAAGTTTGCAGACGACACCAAATTGTGTGGGAGTGTTGATCTGCTTGAGGGTAGGAAGGCTCTTCAGAAGGACTTGGACAGGTTGGATGGATGGTCCAAGGCCAATTGTATGAGGTACAATAAGGCAAGTGTTTTGTCCTGCATTTCAGTCACAACAGCCCCCAGCAGCACTTCGGGCTTGGGGATGAGTGGCTGGAAAGCTGCCCATCAGAAAAGGACCTGGGGGTGCTGGTAGACAGCTGGCTGAACACAAGCCAGCAGTGTGCCCAGGTGGCCAAGAAGGCCAACAGGATCCTAGCTTGTATAAGGAATAGTGTGGTCAGCAGGAGAAGTTATTGTGCCCTTGTACTCAGCCCTTGTGAGGCCTCATCTCGAGTACTGTGTTCAATTCTGGGCCCCTCATTATAGGAAAGACACTGAGGTGCTGGAACATGTCCAGAGGAGAGCTACCAAGCTCATGAGGGGCTTAGAGAAGAAGTCGTATGAGGAGAGGCTGAGGGAGCTGGGCATATTTAGTTTGGAGAAAAGGAGGCTGAGGGGGGACCTCATTGCCCTCTACAACTACTTGAAAGGAGGTTGTACAGAGGTGGGTGTTGGCCTCTTCTCATTAGTTACTAATTACAGAACCAGGGGAAATGGTCTGAAGTTGCAGCAGGGGAGATTTAGATTAGATATAAGGAAGAAATTCTTTAGGGAGAGAGTGGTGAGGCACTGAAACAGCCTGTCAAGGAAGGTGATTGAGTCACCATCCCTGGAGGTATTTAAGAAAGGAGTTGACATGGTGCTTCATGACATGTTCTAGGGGCAGGCATGTAGGGGGCTTGTGGTTTTTTTGTTCTTGTTGTTGTGTTTTGTTTGTTTGCTTGTTTTTGTGGGGTTTTTTTGGTTTTGGTTTTTCTGTTAGTTTGTTTTTTCTCCCTAGTGGTCAGGTATTTGGGTGTTTTTTGTTCTTGTAGATATGGTTGAACTCGGTGATCTAGGAGGTCCTTTCCAATCATGATTATTCTGTGATTCTATGATTCTGTCTGAACTTGTTCTGAAGTCTATATAAAGATTTCTGTGACTTCAATGGGCACTGTATCAATGGCACAGATAAATACTGAAGTTATGCTAAATAATAAAGAAATGTAATATACAGAGAGGCCTGACAATGTATCTGAAAGCATGCAGTGCCTTAATATTTTCCTTTTGGCATCTCTTCCTTACACATGTTTATGTGATGAATAATCTTGGTTGTTTTGTTTGTACTTTTTCTTCCTAAGGACTGGTGTAACATGCCTCAGACCAATGGAAAAAGAAAATTTAGTAATAAAAGCTGTCCATTACTAAGAGGTACTTATTTTTACTTTATATTTTGTCCAAACAAGATGATTCCTTAAAGAACTACAGAAAATATTGACCATACTATGCCACTGCCTGCCATGTTGAAGCAGATACTGGGCCAAATGTAAAGAGAAGAAAATTTCTATGCTTATTCAGTTTAATCTGTGATTCAACAAATCCAGTGACATCCTTCTTCAGATTAGATAGAAGTGTCTCATTTTCACCTAAATGTTCACTTTCCTACCATCTTTTCAAGATAAATTCAGTCAGCCATGGACATAGGGGAAGCAATCCTCTTTTGTGGACTCAGGTCAGTTTGTGGTAGGAAGTCACACAGAGGATGGCACTCACAAACTTGCACAAGCACCCAGGCTGTGAGGGAAGCTAAAATGTTTAAGAGGTAGCCACAGAATTCTCCAAGGACACCTCTCCTCACATCACTTCTTCTCCATACCTATAAATACTAAAATAAGATAAAATTTCTTTTGCAACTTGCCATCAGATTTTGTATGTAAGGTCTCATGCTCTTATCATAAGGTCTTACAGTCTTACCAAATTACTCAAAGAATTTGACCACTGCCTTATCATCCTTGCTCCATTATATGGAAAACTATCTTACTCATTTCTCATCTTTACAGCTTCTCTTACTACTGTAGCTGTTCTTTTAGTTCTGTAGTATTTGAACACCTTCGAGGAGAGCAATGGTTCTATGACTGAAAGTTAGGACTTCCAACTGAGGCAACATCAGCCACAAATGAAGGGTTTCAGACCACCAAAAATTAATTTTCATACAACATATTAGCATTTAAAGTGTGCATTGTAGATCATTACTGCAAAGCATTTTTAGATAGCTGAAAGGCAGATTACTTTATTTCATCCCATCCCTATCTGGAAAATGTTTAGTTTGCAGTATTTTGAGTTTGTAGGTTTGGTTTTTGTTTTTGTTTTTGTTTTTTCATTCTACTCACAGGACAACCTACAGGGTCTTCCTGAAATGCTTTAATTTATTCTACTCATTTAAAACCATACACAAAAAAACCTGAACCCATGCTTATTTCATAGACTGGGTGTTCAAAACCATTTCCTTTGTATGGATCTTTGTTGCTGTTGGGTGAGGTGAAGCATGTTTGTTGCTTCACATCTCCCACACATGCATGGACACACATTCCAGTGCATATATTTTACTCTAGCTTGTAATTCTGACCAGAACTACAACTTTGTCTTTCAATTTCCCCTAGGATGTCTCCTTAGGAATCAAGAGACAAATCCTGACTTACCAATAAAGAAAAAGAGAATATAAGAATTAACCTAGTTCATCAGATCAATAGTCCATCCAGCCTAGCACTCTGTCTTTAACAGTGCCAGTAGAAGACAGTTTAGGAAAAGCATTTGAAGCCCATTATCTTCATTCTCCAGCAGTCATTGAAACAGCACTATCAGAAGGGAAATCCCTGCCTGTCCCCTTTAATAACTGTTTATGGACCTGCTGTTCATCAGCGTCTCTATTTTATTTTTGAAACAGCTGATACTGCCTGCCTCATATTCTTTTGAGGAAACAGATTCCAGAAGTTCACAAATTACTGTACAAAAAAGAGCTACTTTTATCTGTGTTAAACCAGTTTCACGAAGTGACTCTTGGTTGTATGCAGTCCTGTTGGGTGGCTACTAATGGTTCTGCACTCATTTTATACACCACCTTCAGGATGTAAAGCTTCAGTACATCTTCCTTAGATTTCAACTTCTTAAACTGAAGAGTCCAAACCTTTTTACTCTCTCCTTACAGAGCTACAGTTCTGGCCCCTTTGTCATTTTAGTAGCTCTGCTTCATACCTCCTTATACTCTAACATGTTCACTTGCTCTGCAGAGATGATTTATGCGTGGTAGCCAAGGTTTTATACAGTTGCAAATGGTATCTTCTTTTTTTGTTCTCAGTGCCATTCCTGATCATGCTCAAACGTGTTGCCTTTTTTAGCAGTTGCTTCACAGGAAGCCATGATACTTCTAAAACAGCTGTATTTTCCTCAAGAACACTTCTTTTACACCTTGAGCAAGGTTATGGCGTGAAAGCAGAGGTTGACAGCTTTCACTCTTATAGCAATAGACAGTAAAAGAAGACTTATGAACTTGATGGAAACTCATCACATGTAATTAATTTATTGAACAGTAAAGAAAAATATTCTAGTTACTATAAAGTACACGAAAAAAAAATTGCCTCTCTGTTTTTCCAGGAGTTTTATTGCACTAGAACTTTTTCCTCTTACAAGTTTTTAAAAGACCATTTACATAACTCTTTCACCTCATAAACCCTTTTTTTTGGAAATATAATTTTGTCTTGTAAAGGAGATGTGCTGTAGTCCAAACCCACTGCTGTGCTCTCAAATTTCTTTCAACTGCTGTAACTCCCAGAAGTTGCTGCCAGGGGCTAAAGCCATATATTATATAGAACAGAAGTTGATCTTTGTCTCACTGAGAAGGCTTTATCTTATTTTATTTGACACAATAATATTTATTAACTTCAAACTTCCTCACGGCATATATAATACTTGAAAAATTGCACCTACAACACAGGGGAAGAGACTTTGTTTTGAAGAAGGTTGAACCAAATCCCAGCCTATCTTTAGAAATCCAGACTCTATGCTTTGATATCTCTAGCAAAGCTATCTGCTGTCTGAATATCAATCAGACACACTAGAAAAAAATGTGTGTTGAGTCCTACAAAGGGATAAAACTGATTGCAACAGATATTTAGAGACTAAGTTGCTACTTAGTTGCTTCATACACACTTGAGTTGGTTCTCATACAGCTGAATGATTTAGTGATCTTTAGAAACATATCTATACTTGTGAAATCAGCATTTCTCTTAATTTCAGCCTGAATTTCAGTTCAGTTTTGAGATATAGCAAAAGAAATATCTCTGTAGATGTCAGTTATGAGAAAGTGAATGTCGATAAACCTTTGTGGGCAGATGCCTAACAACAGACATGGTAAGAAAGGACACTGTCCTCCTCTGCTGCTGAAGCATCAGAAAAAACTATTATGTTAGGAACAACTGAACACAGGTAGGATCTTGACTTTAAGTGGAACTAACAAGAATACTCCCCAACGTGGAAGAGAAAGTCTGCTTACTGTTAGATTTTGGTTTGGTTTTTTTTTCCCCCACTCTGTTCATTTTCTTCTCCAAGAGTTCCTTCAGTAATTAGTCCTGGGCCAAGAAGGTAGGTAGGCTCATTTTGCTGTACATGATTACTGAATTAAAAAAAAATAATAATCCAGGGACAATTTGAAAAGTCCAAAATCTGAGCACCAAGTGGCAATCAGAACATTCTCTTGAAAAGCCCAGGATTACTTCTTTTGGGATGACGAGTAAATAGATACCCAGGTTTTCTTAGTCCTTCTCAAGCAGTTATTGTCACTGACTAGTTTATAGTTCCTGAATTATGTGTGGTTTGTAAGAAGTCCACATGTGTCTGTACAGATAAGAAAATGGTGCTGGGGCAAAGGTGCTGGTTAGTCCAACGATGATGTCAAGGAATAAAATAGTCCAGAAAGGTATAAGGAAGCTGGAGTGTCCAGCACATCTTGAGACTGTCCTGCACATGGAGAACTAGGGCCTTGTGGAGATGCTCCATTAACTACCCGGAATGACTTGCAAGGCTGCCTCCATCTTTGCATGTTCATAGTATGTGTGTTGAGGCTGATACTCAGCTTATAAAGTCAAGAATATTTGCATTGAATTAGTTTTCGAAAACTGTATGACACCACTCCTATTGCAGTTGGCTCTGGAGAAAAGCTCAAGCTGACTGAATAAATCACATACACTGAGAACACACCTAACAAGGGCTTAAGTGGGATTTCGATGTCTCCTTGCTCACTTTAAAAATTACAGTGTGTGATTCAGGTTACTAAATTCTTCCCACTTCTTCAGGTCAGGGTGCTCCTTATACCAAGGAAGTTATGTATGCATAGGCACCTATGGAACACTGTAGTCTGAAATAGAGGCAATTGACCTATTTTAGGCATCTGTAGAGATAGTTATACATGAAAATAGGTGCATGCACAGTCCCTTTCTGAAATTTAGGCCCCAAGAAAGGTTAACTGATTAAGTGGTCAGCTAGTGACAGTCTGAATATCATGTTTTGGCTATTAGTGCTGTATAATACTAATTTCTTAATAAGGAGTAGGATAGGTTTATTATTTATTATGTTTATGATATTATACTCAGATCAAGATTATTTATTTAATTTTCTTTTAAAGTTTATTTTCTTCATAAATCGTTCCTAGCCATTACTTTACTGGAATGAAGTAAAATGAATGCTTGAGAGACTGAAATTTTTGCTTTCAAATTTTAGGGTCTTGGATTAAATACCTTATTAGAGACTTCCTAACTGACCTTCGCTTCACCAGTCTATCTGGATTTCTACCCTCTATCTGTGAAATAGAGATGACTGCTTTCCCCCAATTCCTGGAGCTATTATAAAATGTTGGTGTGAATGGCCTAAGGTACTTTAAATAATCAGAATACATAAAAGCTTGGACTGGAAAGGACAGGAATTTTAGTTGTCCTAGAAGCTGTGTAAACAAAGTTTTGTAAAATGTTTCCTCACCTTACATGTTTTCCCAGCACCATGTTCATCATCAATATTTCTAAGGTGGAATGGACTTTCTCTTAGAAGTTACAGTACTCTGTCAGAGTCATCAAGCATTTTATTTGCCCAAAATATGTTGGAACATATCCCATGACACATTTTGTTTTAAAATGCACTATTTTAATCTCAAAGCACAATGAAGAAAAGCTTCATTGTGTTCTGTATTTTTGCAAGCACACTCACGGAGAGAAAATAAAACAACAAAAACCCAAAAGAAAGCCCCAAACCCACAAATGTTTACATTTTTTCCATTATGTACTTTGTAAAGCTTTTTCTACATGTCTTTTCATGTGTCATTATTACTATTTATTGAAGTGACTATGATAAAAAAAGACGTTTAGTAAGAGTTTAGCTAATTAAATTCCCATATGATTTCCATCTAAGAAACCATTTTCCTTAGAGAAAAAGGAAACAAAAACTTTTAAATCAAATCCATATTGGTTTTTTCTTCATTTTACAAATATCTACTGTCATAGCTGGAAACTTCTCAGATGTTTCTATTCAAACGTGGTATATGAACATTTCTGTTTAGAACTGGTCTAATTAAACCACCACCACCTTCCTCAAGAAAAAATAAAGCACACTTTTCCTTTTGTGTAAGGACAATTCTCAAGACATTTCAGTAATGCTAGCACGCTTAGATGTGTGAAGAGAAGTGGAGTTGCTTAAACAAAATATTTATTTTATTTTTTTTTTTAGCTAATTTTTAAAAAGTAGCTGTTATTTAAACATTGGACATTCTGAACTGAAGGGTAGGACTTCAAAGTCACAGGCTGAAACTTCATGTTTCTTGGCAGATATAGCTCTATCAATGCTGAGTGATACCTTTTTAACTCCTGTTCCTAAAATTGAGTTAGGGTAATAAAGTCTCAAAGTCTTCAGAAAAACCTTTCTAGAGGCTGAGTTTGAGCAATTCGTTTGAGTTTAGAGAACTGACTGATATACGAACTGTCTGTATACCTTAGAGCCAACATGAGCTAAGTGAGTTGTGGCGGTTGTATTATTTCTCTTGGTCAGAGTTTCAGCACTGATTTCACAGGAAGCAGAATAAAGTGGTATAGTCCACATTCTGCTACTTTTAGTAGGATCAGCACATTTTTTTTTCCTTTTTCAATTTAACCTCACTAAAAAGAACATCTAATTGTCAAGGGAGCTCACTGTGATTACCAGTAACAATCAGTTTTCTTAAAGAAGTAAGACTAACATTTGAAGTCCACATATTCTCAGATTTTCTTCCATGGTTGTTCACATATTTTGCTGATTTCCAGTAACTCCAAGGGTATGTAGAAGTCCATGATGCCACTCGTCCCATACAAGTATAAAAGTTTACTCATAATAATTTATAAACCTGATCCTGAAAATACTAGGGAATTTATTTAACTGTGTCTGTAAATATGCGCAAACATGTTTATATCCAGGGCCTACAGGGTAAGATGAAATTGTGGAAATAACAGACAAATAGAGGTGATAGTGGTGGTAAGCAGAGGATAAAAAACATAGGAGAAGGAAGTGTACCAGAGAGCTATATGTATCATTTACAAATGTTACGTCAAGTGTTCCTCAGATGTAGATTTGGAGAGCCTAAAAAGTGTATGAGTTTCAATTGGGGAACTTCATGTTTGTGTGCCAGGAATGAACACTTCTCAGAGAAATCTATCTCATTTTAATAGGATAAATATATCTGCACACAAAAAAAAAGGCATGAATACATACCCTATATAGAAAACAACTCGCCTTGTGTAACCACAATGCACAAAGCAAAATAGAGTATCAGCATTCCTCTCTGTGTAACTACTGAAGAGTAGTAATATCTCTGATATTTTTTAACAACATAATTAGCATGAACCCAAATGACAGTTGGTGCTCAGCACTCTGAAAGTTGTGGGCCATTGACACCTCTCAGGACTTGTTCCAAGAACAACCCCAAATTTGTATTTTAAGTGTATTACAGTGAATAATAAGTACCGGACATGCAGAAGCACTACTTTTAGGAATGAGCTGTGATTATAAAAAGTGCTAGATCATGCTCTAATCATTTGGTAGTCACCAGAAGAATATTTTGTAGAACTATTGCACTGTACAAAAGCCTATGTTAAAATCAAAAAGACCAGTTCAGCAGAAGAGTTAATTTAATGCAATCCTTGATTGTATAGAATCAGAAATATTTATATTATTTTCCTCCTTTTTACTTAATGCCAGACACATATTTATGTGGAAGAACAAAGCAAGCTAAAATTTAGCTGAACTCCATGCAGTAGTTCGTGCATGCACTTTCTGGACTCATTCTTTGGTACCATTATAAGTACCATGATGGTGTCACTAGATTTCACCTCCTGGTGTTTTTGAAAATGGAGGTGGAGGAGAAATTCAATAGTCTTACTAGTAGGACATATTACATTTTTGCTTATTT
Organism: Actenoides lindsayi; assembly: GCA_025331215.1. Classification (NCBI taxonomy): domain Eukaryota; kingdom Metazoa; phylum Chordata; class Aves; order Coraciiformes; family Alcedinidae; genus Actenoides; species Actenoides lindsayi. The sequence goes on along the minus strand of WTSP01023375.1, from coordinate 9,146 downwards.
TGGGTTCAAGTACAGTTTGGAGAGCAGAACTTGTTCTCAATTTACTCCAATGCCCAGAAAGGGGCAAGCCAAACAACAGTGAAGGTGGGAGGACGTTTACATGAAGTTGCTTCCCAGATACTCAGGTTGATACTACATAGCACTTGACACAAGTTGTTATTCCCCAGTACCAGGAAGACGAGGCAGATTTTAAGTTCAGAAGGTGTTTCTCAGAGCTACAATGTCTTTCAGGACTACTCTCAGGTTGGAGTAACTCCTACAGCCTCTATTCCTACACACAAACTAGCTCTTAGTCAGACATGACTACGCTGTGCCATATATACCTACAGTACCTTCAGTTCAGCTTAACCTTTTCTTAAATGCCAGATTACTCCTGTACACAACAAACACAACAAATACTCCTACTATTCATGTAGCTTGACTATTCTCTGAGTAGTGCATTTAAAAGTTTAGCTTGTCGAAACATGCATTATCTGATCAATCTGACTACTGTTGCCTATATCTTTACTCACCCCTGCTATTTGTCCCTGCCTGCATGCTATCTCAATCTCAGCAGCAAAGTCCTTGGGGCAGGACATATTCTGCATATGACAATGCTTGGATCCTCAGTGTAATTGCAGGTTAGACAGGAATAGAAGAATCTGTGTCCTCTGATTGATTATGGTTATTTTGTAAAATCAAATGAAAGTTACTGATGGAGGCTGGAAATGTTCTTCATTCTCATTAGCTGTGGTTTAAACCTCTGGAGAAAACAGCAAAATTAACAGGAAATTCTTTATAAAAATTTGCCTGGGTACATCTTTACTCCATGTGGCTTTCCAGTGAAATGAAAAAGCTGTCTCTGCAAAGTGAGAAAAGCACCACAGTGGTTGATCCAGAGTAATCCTGAAACAGTAACAGCAGCACATGGCAGGTTTCTAGTGACACTGAATGACATGTCACATTGCATCCTTATTGTCAAATGATAGAGGCATTTTTGATATTGCTCAATATGCATCGGTCAGGCTTTGCCAAATATGCAGTCTGTGATTATGACATCAGTTGTCAGTGATATTAAAGAATTGGAAAGATATGAAATAATTACATTTCTTTCTCTAGAAACATGCTTTATTTCAGAGCAGGAATACTATAAATTTCTGTGGCTAACACCTGCCATGAAGGAACAGAATAGTAAGTTTCTCTCATGAAAATCTTGTGTAACCCTTCCAAACCAATTGGATCAAAATTTGATGGGAAATAACACTCAGAAATACAAGGTGAGACAGCATTTGGCTCCTTTGCAGGCCATGAGATTGAGAGCTCCTTCCTGAAATGTAAAGGCAAGATTTTGCTTTATTCATGACTCCTTATGTTCAGTTTCTGCAAAATGGTAGCATGTACTTGTTTATAGAGGCAGGAGCGTAACAGCAGTAGTTCAACATTTTAAGAATATGTACAAGCTCCCAGTCAGATTCATAACAGAGAAATGAAATTTCTTTGTGTTGATTACATAATCCAGATGTTTTCTGGAATTCATGTGGAGGAACAACTTTGTGTGGAGTTCACTTGGTAGCAGCTCATAGCTCTATGCGGCTGACCACCACAGAGGACTGTAAGAACAGGTCCATATGGGATTATTGTCTTCCTTCTGTGAATATTGTTCTAACAGCCCTGGATCCAGGCACAGTTTAGCTTTGTGCCTGTTTGTTTATATGCATTGTTTATATGTAAGATTGTGTTATCTTGTGGGTGTGTGTTCTAATATGGTTTGCTTTTGATGGAAAAGGCAAGAAGATAAGTAGTGTAAGTAGGATCTCAGTTACCTGGTATCCTGTGCCACTGAATCTTGAAAAATGCCATTTTGTATCTTAGGGTAAAATTCTGTTTTCAGTTTTACTAAAGTAACTTAGTCTATGACTGCTGTACTACCTTTTGCCTTTATTATGCCTAATGCAAACAGTCTAACACATTTGAGTTTCCATTTTTTGTGTTGCTACATAACCTGGCCAGCACCAGTCAGAGTCGATTAAGTGGACCAAGCCTATCCTTTGTGGTTCACTTGCTGATTTACAGATTGCCAAATCTCTCCTAGACTGACATACATGCTACATTAGAGCATTGTAGGGCATAATTGCACAATTCTAGTAGTGTCATAGCCATTGCTGAAAGATTAAGCTTGTGTTAGACACCTATGTTTCATCAACTGAACCCTTCCTTATATTTTTGTTGCTGTGTTTACCAAGGCTATGATTCAGTACACAGGTGTCTGTTGTCAAAGATCCCTCATATGGAGACAGCTTCTCAGTGCCTGTCAGATGCAGGAGAAAGAGTTTGGGACCTTGAGGCCTCCAAGTGTAGTTGGTACATCTCAGATGTCACTGGATACCTGTGCATAGAAAACCAAATAAAATCATAGATCTCCACTGAGGCGTGTTTCCTCTGACACACACCTATACACTAAGGTATGTTTTTATAAATATGATATTTCTTTTAAAACATTTTCCCCTGACTCTATTTCAGAAAAATACCCCAACCAAACAACAAAAAAACCAAACCAAAAAATAAACCAATCAAAAACTAACAACAACCAAAAAAACCCCCAACCAGCTAGACAAAAAACAAAACCAAAACCAAAAAAACATACAAAAAAAATGACAAAAAAAACCCCAGTTTGGTTTGGGGTTATATACTACGATTTTCTTTAAAATAGTACAAGCTGTGATTTATTGCCAGGTACTCCTTATTTCTTGATTGCACAATTGTGTGCACATAAATGATTCCTTTATTCTACTGTGTCTCCCACTGATGTCTCTTTGTGGTTTGCCAAAAAAAAAAAATTTAAAGAAAAATCCCATAAATGCCAGAAACTGTCCAATTGGAAATTTTGGGAAATGGAAGGAGAGATATAACAGAATTAAGACATATCAACAGGCTCTAAATCAATTGCACTGGCTCAGAACAATAGTTCCCTTTGCCCCAGGTTACCTGGTTTTCCCTGTCTTAAATGACTTTGCTTAGAAAAAATGCTTAATAAGAATGAAACCATCTGCAGGTTTCTGCATCCAGGACATTTAAGAATATAATATGGAAGATGTGCAGAAAATTAATCTCATGCTGTCAGTGTAAGTTATGTTGAATTACATTTAGTGAAATATATGTGAAAAACATCAATTTAATAAAAGCATGTGGTCATGTGGAAATATTACTTTTCTTTCCAGTATCTCTCCCCCCTCAAAAAATGTAAAAAATTCTTGGTCCCTATGCATCCTTGTCACAATTCTGGTACGAATTTCAATTTGCAATATCAACACTAAGTACTATCATTGTTTCTGGGTATGAACATATACTATGACATTGGTTCCTCCATCAAAGACTCTTCATTGTGGGTTTGAAAAAATGATAACAGGTGGATTCGAACAGATGGGAAGAGCACGAGTTATTAGTATTGGAACGGTACACTAGAGAAAATGTGTTATTGTTTAAGCACTGACTAATTAACAACTCATTTAAATAGTCTTGGTGCATATGTTTCAGACAATAATATCCTGCAAAAGCCAGAATACCTGTGGATAAGGTTTACAGGTAGAGGAAAGATTCTGCCAAGTGTAGGCTTTGGAAAGAAGTTTGGAGATATATTTCCTGTGAGAAAGTTGGAATAAAACCCTCTTTTAACAGAATGAAATGCTGCTTAGTGTGTATAGATTCCTGTTATACATGAAATCTGTAATGACAATTCTTCCTTGTATACCTGATAATTCCCATCAGGGTGAACCCAGACTAGATGTTGTTTGGTTTTAGTTCCAGTCTAGTAGTACTTCAATGTACTTAGATTCATCTCACCTACATGCATCTAAAGATCTTTAATTAGGAGCCTGCACACATCTTCATAGCTCTCCCATTTTCTTAATTTGTGGAAATGCTTAGGAAGGTTTTAAGGTGACTTTTTACTCAACAGGAAAATTAAACAACACTCTGTGTTAAAGGATCCATTCATAAATGAAATGCTGGTCATGAGGATTAAGACAAGCAGAAAGGCAGCAAGTGGCAATGGAATTTTCCCAGGTGTAATGACTAGATCTTCCCTCCTATATAAATTGGCTACAGAGCATCACTGCCAAATAACCCCAATGAATGAAAGCAATTGATATCCCCCCAAAATAAGTTTATCTCACATAGGCTAGGACTAAAGTTACAGTTAGCTCAATAGAAAAGATGACTTTCTAATTATGACTTTTGCAAGCTGGTCCTCTTTACTCCTTGAAAACAAGAGAAGCCTGGCATGAATACACACTACAAGATCACACGGTCGTACCTTTTACCAGTTTCATATATCACCTCTAGGAAAATCAATACAGTGATACTCTTCTTTCACAAGTATTTTTGGTAGTTCCCACAAATCGAACTTAAATGACATGATATTTGTTCTTCATTCCATTGCATTTAATGTAATACTCAGACATTAGTTCATCTATTTTAGTAGGCTAAATTAGGTGTTGCCATTCTGAATAAAACTGGATTCATCCCAGGTCATATTTAACTCAATTACTTTCGACAAGTAGGGGTTCTGCCTTTGTTGTAAGAAATAACTTTTGTCAGAAGACTGAAGGGTGGAGATTTTATTAAGAGGCAGAACATGAGCTAGTGTTCCCAAAAAGAGCAATGATGAGGATATATGGCAATGGTACTTCTATTGATGGCAGCTTACTATGATGGTAGTATTTGTACAGGAAATTAATCACAAATGTTCCTAAGTGATCAGACAATGCTAACAGCTGAACAGGATGCTAAAGCAGAATCACTTCTGTGAAACATAGTCATTTCAGTAATCCTAGCAGAGCCTTCACTTGCTTGATTTTTCAAAGATGAGATTAATGCATATCACATCTCAATTTATATGCATGGTTTTAAGTGGTTAAATGCAGCTTTTTAGTTGTGGCCGAAATTGTAATTGAGAGATTGAAAGATCGTTTCAAGATTATTAGTTTGTCATTGAATTATTATTTTATAGTGTTTTCTCAAAAATTGTACAGCTGTTTCTCTAAACAAAATTAAGATGAAATACATATAGATATCAAGTGCATTTCTACCATAAGTTGCCTGATAAGACAGGAAAATGTAGACAATAATCTTCAACAGTACTTTCTTAAATTTTAGTCATATTGTTTCATTTTACTAAACACAATCCTTCACATCTGCCCCTCATCCCTTGCTGACAATCTATAAAATGAAAGAATTGTATTTATTCCCAGGCTTCTGAAGATTTGAAGATAAAGAATTCTATGGAAGACTTGCTCTCTAGCATTATCTAAGTTAATGGATAATGAAAGAAGCTGTATCACAGGACAGCCCAGAGCAATAGGTTTAGCTTACTCAAACACAGTGTTTCTTTCCGAGGTGTGTGATAAAAGCTTCGTTTCTCCTATCATAGAAGAGAAAAGATTACGTTGTCAGCATATCTTACACATCAACATATCGCAAAAAATCAAATCAGAGCAAAAAATAAACAGCATATTTCCCTGTCTGATTCACTTGCAGACCTGTCAAGTTCTCTCCCAGCATTAAAGAGAGTTGAAAGTCAAGAAAATTTTTTATCATTCTCTTACTGATTGGCCTTAGGCTGGAAACTGGTCTATACAGAACTAAGTATTTCATTCTGGCACTCCAGTAGGTGTCGGATCATTTACTCTCTGTCTCTCCAGGCTGATTATCAATATGGTCCACAAAAGAAAAAAAAAAACAAACAAATCTTGATGAACTCATCCTATTTAATGGGAAAAGTTATACCTATCCCCTTACAGCCCCAGAATAAGGTGCCTTACAATTATCTCCAGTCTTCTGTTGGCTGGTTTCTTCAGCAATGTGCTTGGGGAGATGATTTGAGAAAGAATAGATGCCCAACCCATTTACATTAGTAGGCAAATTCCTCATGTCTCAACAAGGCATAAATAGATAAAGAGAAATTAAGAATAGATGTTCTCACACATACAGTATATAATCCATCTAATTCTATAGACACAAAATGGGATCACTACTCATTATCCATTGTGGAGAATTTTGGCTCCTAGAGATGCATATATTTAGGCTACCATATGTGGTGGGTTGACCCTGGCCCGGCACCAGGTGCCCACCAAGCCCTCCTATTGCTCCCCCCACCCCCGTCAGCACGG
>WTSP01023374.1:0-27288 GCA_025331215.1 Actenoides lindsayi | reverse complement strand
AACTGCTGAGGATACCAGGCTGGAGAGCTGCGATGCCCTGCGCTCTCTGCTTGCCCTCGTAATTAGGCAAATTAATTAATCAGGGGAAGAGTTTAAATTACTTTGCTTTACATTGTTAACAGCCAGCCTCTCATGTTATCCTGCATTATTACTGCTTTTTAAAGTTGAATTCCTAATACAGTTTGCAAAAATACCCCCTCCTCTGCCAGTCATACAATTCCCAAATACAATAAACATTCTGCTCATAAAGAAGTTATTGCAATAATGTAAAGCTCTAAGAGATTATCCTAACACTTTGACTAGGTCTACCTTTGTTTTCAAGCGAATTATTTTAATTTGCATACTGATTTTAGTTCAACCTGCTATTAATCCACAACTGCCAGAACAAATGCTGGTAATCAGCAATTGGTAATGACTTATGCAACTGTATTTCCCTTTCAGTGAACATTTGACTTCATATCCTCATTTTCACGCAAATTTTAACACTGTGTGGCTAAAAGGATCACACTAAAAAAAAGAAAAAGAGATTATTGAATCCAATCTGTAGTATAATACTAAACTAATTTCTAATAAATGTGTTTGTTTTGACATAATACAAATACAACTTAGTCAGAAACAGAAATTTCTTACTTTAGTATTATGGAACAGAATAAAGCAAACTATATCAATAACTTTAGTTAAAAATAAAAAGTCCACTTGGCCTTTACAATACTTTCTTCAGAAGTCCACATTAAAAAGCTCACAAAAGGAAACTATTATATTTAAGATACGTGAGGATAAAGAGATTATCTTATTTTGCTAAATTCCTCTTGAAAAGTCCGGGCTGCTGAAAGACATTTCATGATCTGTAACTGTTTCTCTGAGTGCACACTGCATAGCAGTCAATACGCAGTTGTTTAAATAGCAGCAAAATCAGCTCTATTTTCAGCTAATAATTCAAAAAAAGTGGTGATTTCCCTCATTTAAAATAGTTACTTTGATTATGCAGTCTGTAAACTGTATTTCCTTTTTTTATCTTCTATTCTTAACTTTAGTAACTTTCCTTTTGGATATATGTAACAAAATTTAAAGTAAAAAATATCATTTGCATGAACCCCCTAGTGTAAAACTTGATTGCATTCCAGATCTTTTGCTTAATTATTAAGGAAAATCAAAACAGAAAATCAGTACAACTGATTAGCATTGCGAAAGTGTTTATATTAGCAATAAAAAATGTAGATGACTCATTTAACTCTTGCTGTCTACAGATTGCACTGAGATACCCTGTTCAGAAATTCACTTTCCTATATATTGTTTAAATTATCTCACTCAGTAATACACCAGTTTCTTCACTATCTACACATACACAGTACCTGTAGTTTAAGTACTGAAAATGCTCATGTTGGAGAATGCCTTTTCTACACAAATTAGTGATTATTAAATGTGTGTGAGAGTAAATAAATCACGTCAAGACAGAAAGCTCCTCTGACCTTCTACAGCATAATGTATAATTCACGTTTGCGAGCCAAAACCAGGAATTTTGCTACCAGTCTTCAAGCTTTCTTTTGTGAGTAGCTCCACTGACCTCCATGAAAAAAAAACTTCAAAGAGGAAAATAGTTGTTCCAAAAATGCTCTCCAGCACCCAGCAAAACATTTGCAAAAGAAGGGGGGGGATAAAAAAAAAAAAAAAAAAAAAGGGAAAAAAAAAAAAAAGAGAGAAAAAAGAAGAGACAGTTTTAGAACTTCATATGATGTCATTGTTTAGACCCATCCAGGAGTTGAGCACCACGTGGCTGCTGGTTCACACCCACCTTCCCCTCCCTGTCCCTCCAGTGGGATGGGAAGAAGACAGAGGGAGGAAAAAAAGAGCAAAACCCTGTGGACTGAGACAAGGAGATTTTAACAGAACAACACAAGAGGAGAAGAAACAGCAATAATAGTAATAACAGTAATGAAGCAATACCTAAAACAAGTGATATAAAATGCACCAAAATGCCTAGACCTGCACCAGTGGTGCTATGCCTGAAACGCACTTGTGCTTGGTCCAGCCTGTCCTCCACCCTTACGTAGAGGGCAAGACATCAGTGTGGTACTGAATATCCCATTGGCTGGTTCAGTTGGCTATTCTGGTTGTGGCTCTCTCCCACCTTCTGGTGAAAATTAACTAGATGAACCCAGGACATTATCTACTATATGTTGCATCTCTTCTATAATGACATGAGGTGCCATAGGCCCACTAAACTATAAATAATTCACCCTTCCACTGCCAGTCCAGATCCACCTGAGTCACTACAATCTTGGCAGCCTGATCCATCTGCTGGTTGTTCTGATGTTCTTCAACTGCCTGACTCTTGGGTGCATGGGCATCCACATGATGTACTTTCACAACCAGGTTCTCTCTTTACCTGAGCAGCAATATCTGTCCATAATCCACCAGCCCAGATGGGTTTACCTCTGTGCTTCCAGTTGCTCTACTTCCACTTCTGTTAACCACCCCCACAGAGCATTTGCCGCCATCCATGAGTTAGTACAGAGATAGAGCACTGGCCACTTTTCCAGCTCAGCAACATCTAAAGCCAGTTGGTGGTTTTCACCTCTGCAAACTGACTCAATTCACCTTGTCCTTCAGGAGCTTTGGTGTCTAACTTTGTGGGGCTCCACACAGCAGCCTTCCACCATTGATGTTTTCCCACAATGCAACAGGATTTATCAGTGGCCAGGGCATATGGCTTCTCATCATCTGGTATTTTGTTATTTGGTGGGGCCTCCTTGGCATGTGTCACCTCTTCCTCTAGTGACATCCCAAAATCTTTGCCCCCTGGTCAGTTTGTGATCACTTCCAAGATTCCTGGGTGGCTGGGACTCCCTGTCTGAGCCCGCTGTGTTATCAGTGCAACCCTCTTACTCCACATGCATCAGTTGCATGGTGTGGAGAGGAAACCCTCCCTTTGAACATCCAGCCCAGAACCAGCAGTCGGGGTGCCAGGAGGAGCTGTGCTCCAGTACTGACCTCTTCTGAGGCAGCTTCTGCTCCTTCATATGTTATCATCATCTCTTTTTCAGTTGGAGTATAGTCAGCCCCACATCCTTTGTACCCCCAGCTCCAAAACCGTAAAGGTTGGCCTCACGTCTTCCTGGGTGCTCTCTGCCATTTTTCCCAGCTGTGGTGTAGAACATGTTTTTAATGTCTTGTCCTGCCCGCACTGGCCCGAGGGCTACTGCATGTGCAATCTCCCCTTTAATTTGTTCAAAGGCTTGTCGCTGCTCAGAACCCCATTTAAAATCATTCTTCTTCCAGGTCACTTGGTAGCAAGGGCTTACAATCAAGCTGTAGTCTGGGATGTGCATCCTTCAGAATCCCACTGCACCCAAGAAAGCCTCTATTCCCTTTTTACTGGTTGGCAGGGACATAGCTGCTATCTGGTTCATCACATCCAGTGGGATCTAGTGATGCTTGTCTTGTCATTTTATCCCTAAAAAGTGGATCTCTCATGCAGGTCCCTTAACCTTATTTTGTTGTATGGCAAAACTGGCCTCCAGAACGACTTTAATTATTTCCTTCCCTTTCCTGAAAACTTCTTCTCCTGTGTCATAACATATGAAGTTGTTGTCCATGTACTGCAGGTCTTCTGGAGCTCCACCTTTCTCCACTTCCATCTGGATCAGTGGATGGCAAATGGAGGGGCTGTGTTTCCACCCCTGGAGCAGTCACTTCCAGGTGTACTGGACACCCCTCCAGGTCAAAGCAAACTGTGGCCTGCACTCTGGTGCTACAGGAATAGAGAAAAACACGTTAGCAATATCAGTCGTGTTGTACCACTCGGCTGCCTTCGACTCCAATTCATACTGAAGCTCCAACATGTCCAGCAAAGCAGCACTCAGCAGCTGTGTGACTTCATTCAGGCTACGGCAGTGTGCTGTGAGTCTCCATTCTCCATTAGACTTTCACACTGGCCTTATGGGGCTGCTGAAGGGTGAGAGAGTTTTGTTGATCACCTTCTGGGTCTCTAGTTGATGAATCCTCTTCTGGATGGGGATGAGGGATATAGCCATTGGTGCACCATTGTGGTAGCGACTGGCACCTGCTGCTCTTCAACCCTCAGCAACCCCACCACAGAAGGGTTTTCTGAGAGACTGGACAAGGTGAACAGCTGTTCAATTTCTTCCACGACAGCTGTACCAAAGGCCCACCAGTACCCTTCTGGGTCCCTGAAACACCCTCTCCTGAGATAGTCCATGCCAAGGATGCACAGGGCCCCTGGTCCAGTCACAAAGGGATGTTTATGGCACTTCTTCCTGGTTAGACTCACTTCAGCCTCCAGTACAGTGAGCTGTTGGGTTCCTCCTGTCACCCCAGAGACACAGATGGATTTGACCCCTCTGTAGCTTGATGGCATCAGGGTACCACCAGATCCTTCTTCCACTGAAGAACATGACAGAACATGTATGTTTCCAAAGAACATTAAAATCTTATTGCTCCTTAGCATTTTTTTATACTATTCCGGGCAACTGACAAAGCTTACTCTTGCTTGAGCAGGATCTTTAAGAGAGGTCCTGTGCAATATGAGCACAGAAACTTTTCAGCTTCCCTGGCCTTTAATACAGGCCCATGGTTTAAAAATGTTAACACGAAAGAAATGCAGCTGCATGAAGCAACAGGACTACTCCTCTAAATTTCTGTAATCTAATTAAAGAAATTTAGCTCATTATATATTTATTATATCAAAGGAAGATATTAATAGTCATCAACAATAGTCAAATTTTAAAAATTCATCTCATCATCCCAAGGCATATTATAATTACTAATAATCTCATTTGAGAATGGTGTAACATCTGTACAGGTATCCCAAAAATACACTCCCATGAGTTACAGGTACTCTCCTAAAGTATACTTTAATGTGAGCAACTACATGACTACATTTGTCTCATTAGTATGCAGATGAAAAAGCCTGTATATGCACCATATAAACACAGACAGTTAATCATTACTAATCATCATCTGTAAGCATTTTCTCTGCCAGTACCAACTGTATTGACAGTTTTGCACACATTTTGCTTTGGTTTGTTTTTTCTTCCTATACAGTTCAGGATCAAAACCAGAAAAAGAACAGATAATTTAAAAAGACAAACAAATGCTTCTTCTCTATGCAGTGAAAACTGAGACATGATTACAAATCTCTTCACACATCCAGAGAGCAGCCACAAGCAAAAATCAGGGTACACAGGTCTCCCTCAGATTTGTCATAACAAAAGGTAAATAAATACAAGTGGAACTAGGGGAGCAAGGTAGGTAAAACAATGCAAAATGTAAAAGAAGCAAATGTTGCTCAAGGCTGCAAACAAGTATTTTTTGGTCAGCAAAATCTAGTACTGCTGGTGAATTAAGCAGGATTAGAACTGCATGAGCAACAGAGAATAGTATGATACAGTTGCTAACATGACATAATGGACCCAAGACCAAGGGAAACGCTGATGTAGCTTTCTCATTACTGTTGCAAAAGCATTTTTACCACTAGAACATAAAAAATGCAGCAGGCACATGCCATTTAGTTAGAAGATGAGCTTCAGAATAGTAAGAGCTTTTCATACTCTGTCATATCTCTGAAGTTTTACAACATTCATTTCTGCCTTTCTGCAGTGATACAGCTCAGGTACGTCGAACTGTCCTCTGGGCTGTAATCTCACAGGCTGTTCTTAATTACACTGACATTGCATTAACCTGCTAGTACAGCAAATGCCCTTTTAAAAAAAAGAAATCTTCATTCTGTCCATCATACATAAACTTTCAAACTTAATTGTAAACCACACAGTCATTACTGCAGAGCAACTTTCTGGTGCCCTGCCTTCATGCTCTCCTGAGTACGACACAGCCAGCATTCCATAATAGATCTACTGACTGCTATCTACAACTGGAAATCATAGCACTGATGAAGCAAAGATTTTTTTTCTAAAGATTTTCTGACGAAGAATTCTTTGGTCCTTCACTTCCTACACGGTGTTTTTCATAACATTACACTATCCTCACTCCTGAGGTTAAGCTCAAGGCACAAATTGTTTATAAAAATCATCTCTTACACTACTGACATCAGGCAAAGCAAAATTAAACCTGACCTAATCTTGTCAATGATGATTAGTCCTGTGTTAACTTCTGTGAAAAAAAAAATTGCTTTTATTGATTGCATTAGAGAATTAAAGGGTGAGGAACAGAAGGCGTTTTTCCTTTGGAAATCAGTGAATCAGTTTGATGCTGTGTCACATGAAACCTCACTTATACACAAAATACAAATTAACCTGAATAGGAGCATCATCATCACAGATCCTAGGCTGGATGAAGAAGTACAATCACAGCAAATGTAAATGAAGTGATGGGTCTTTTCTTGAATCCTCAAAATATGTTATTCCGAAGGCACTGCCACAAGTTAGGGGAGTTCAGAAGAGACCTGCATGCAACCCATCTGGCAAGGCTGAGACTCTGCTTGACAGAATGTCTGGGATCTGGACAGCTAATATGACAGTTTGCTAAATGATAACCCAATAGTGCTGCAAACTGAATGAACCTTTCACACTCCCCATGATCAAAGATTATAAGGGCTCTTCTTGATGCAGCTTAATCAATTCTGACCCTCTTAGCTGATACTTCTTCACTTTTAAATCTCACTGCTCATTTGAACATGTGCTAACTGAAAGGAGTTGCCTTAGCCACATACTCACTGACAAACAGAATCCGGTGGATGAATTTGCTAAACGTATGACTAGCCATAAACTAGTACTAACCCAATCACTGAGCCCTCTCTCCAAACACAGTATTCGTTTCCTTATTTCATACTGTAGTACACAAAAGTAACAGCCCCTCCAGTTTTCCTCTTCTGCAAGCTTTTTCATCCCTGAAGTCCCTCTGGGAGTGGCAGTCATTCACGCCAATTAAGACAAGTTTAAGCCTACACGCCAATTCAGCTGGATCCCAGCCTTCCTTTCTCAAATGCTAGCAAGTCCTACGTGAAAAACAGAACACTCCTAAGTCACTCAAAAATAGTGATACCACAAACAAAGTCTCAAATTTCATTTAGTATCTAATATTCGAAGTGAAACAAACTCACGCATTTGAAGAGTCCAAAGGTGTTTAAGATGGACTAAGCACATGAAATGGGAAACAACTAATTTAGACTGGTACCTGAAGAATAACCAAATCAGAGGCTGAGTGTGCTGGAACAAGTCTCCTTTAGGGGGATAGATATACTGCTACTTTTTTCAAATGCCATGTAATTCAGAAAAATAAATCATTAATGAATTGACATTTTTCTTCAGTTAAAAGATTAGATACTTATTTTTGTGTCTCTTTAATTATCAGAGGTTTCTAGGAAAATAAGCTCTATGTAATCACAATGTTTGTATATGCATTCTGACCTCATGCCTAATAACTTCCAAATCCATTTCTTATTTAAAATGGAATTAACAGAAGTGAAGAAGTCTTGAATTGTCAAGTTCCAGAGAAGCCACTGATAGCCCACAAGTCTGGAGAAGCCCAGGCTTTATTTGCCACAAGTCATGGAAATATCTGTTTTGAAAGCTATAGCACCATAATCCTTTACGTAATGTTGTCATTTCGCAGGATGCATATCTATACCATTCCTTCTCTATACAAATGCACCAATACATGAGCTGATCTTAAATAACATAAAGCACTTGCTAAACTGTATTTTGGAGTAGGCACCTTCTACTTAAACATGAAAACTTTCAGGTGGAAGCTTGGAGAGATTGGGAGCTGTCACAATGCACATTGTTTTGTAAGCATCAAACAATCTCTTGGATTGCAATTATAAGGACAGTTCCATTGCCAGAATGAAATAAGGAGGAAACAGAAAACTTTTTGACTGTCAGCAAACATCTAGAGTTATACTAGCAATGCCACCCAGAGCCATGGCACAGTCCCCAGTGGCTGGCTCTGCCATAGCACTTCATGCCCCAGTATCCTGTTTTATTTCAGACCCAAAAGCACAGTGTTATTCCATCACCAGCATAAACTGGATCCTTGAGCACTCTGTATTTCCCTACAAGTCACTCAGCAGTATCTGTTACAGGATTTGTTCTTACTGTAAAAGATCACATGAGAGTTTCCCTAGTAGCTTCTAGCCTCTTGAAAAGCAAGACTCTTCTTGGCCCACAGAATTGACTTACTGCTATGCAACACTCTCACCATCCAGAGAGAGTTTCCATAACCACTAAACTAGTAGGAATGATACATCCAATTTATGAGACCTCTTCTCCCTCAAATCAGTAATAAACAGAGATGGAAAGAAAGTTCATCACAAGCCAAGTTTGCACAAGGCAAGGAGGCATGGTAAAGACAAATGTCTGCATGCCAGATCCTTTGCAGATGGACTCATTATTATTCCTCAGAGGCAGGCTGCCAAACATGACAAGCATGGGGTCACTTCACTGTAGCTGTCATTGTCCACTACACCAGAGCACTGTTAACATTAGAAGATTTCTTTTTTTCTCTTCAGGAGGATAACAAGTATAGGTCTTGAACATGCAAATCTGTGATCATTAAGAAATTACTGTAGGTAACCGTAAACTTAATCATTAAGGTTACCTACATACCACATGTTGTAGGTTTAAAGATTATTCACATCAGAAGTCAACGGGATGAACTGTTAACAAAAATCTTTTGACTCATTGTGCTGTCTGGTTATTTTCCATCCAGATGAAAAGTTACCAAATAACAGCAGTTACAGCAGTCTAGAATCCAAACCAAAGTATCTGTAAAGCGCACTTTCAGAAGATGATACTGCAGCCAGAACATAATCACTTACATAACTCTTCTATACAAGACACTTTAAGTGAAGCAGATAAAACAATGTCAGGTAAGTATATTTATTATCTATTTCTGGTCTGGGCAATAATTTATTGCTTTAACTTCAGGCTCTTGTACCAAAAAAAAAGGGAAAATTCCTTAAGATGCTTAATGGTCTTTCATCCCAAGGCACATAATGAAACAAGAATGAACGATGGACAGAGAAGCTACATGTGAGATGAAGAAGGACAAACAAAAGGATATTGTTTCTAAACATAATTTATAACAAACTAATTTTGTAAACATAGATCAGTGAAAATATTCACAGACTGTGTCTGTACTGTTGATGGTAAGCAATGGCTCAGTCATATTTTTGGTTAATGGCAACGTGAAGCTTGTCACAGGGGACAACTCGGGACGAAGAGCATTTCCCTGTTCCATTCAGCAGGAAGGGCATTCAGGAGCCTGGTTTCAGAGCCCTCAACCACCACATCTTTCTCTTAAGCACGTGCAGATCTTCTGAGGTCTCCATTTCCCAGCTGACTGCCTGTTTGTGGGTGAGCTACTGCAGCTGTTTGTTGCCTGCTCCCTCCACTCAGACCTTCATGATCTTCCTCCTCCCTTCCAGCCCCTCTCCACAGCTGCAGACTGCCCCAGGGCTGGTCAGC
This sequence comes from Actenoides lindsayi, assembly GCA_025331215.1. Lineage (NCBI taxonomy): Eukaryota > Metazoa > Chordata > Aves > Coraciiformes > Alcedinidae > Actenoides > Actenoides lindsayi. Next base: position 17,845 of record WTSP01023374.1, on the reverse strand, counting down.
TGCCCCCAGGGAAGCCACTTTCAGTCTGTATGCAGATGGCACCTATCAGCCCCAGGCAGCTTTCTCAGGGTGGCTGTTGACAGTTAACAGTCAGTTAAGAGTAATGAAAGCGGAAACAGACTCCTTTCCCTCCTCCTTCTCTTTTCTTCTTTTAATCAAATAACATATTCCTTCCTTGACCATCAATCTGTATATTAATTCCTTCCTTGACCATCAATCTGTATATTAATTCCTTCCTTGACCACCAATCTGTATATTAATTCTGGGGCTGTTTTAATAGAATCAATAAAGACTAAAAGGCTAAGAGTAAATATAGCTGGATGCATGTGCTTAAGGCAAGTTATTTCTCAAGTCAGATGTCAGTGGCAAGTATGAAAGCTCTATTTATTACAAATAACATGTTAAGAAATCTGTATCACGTTTCTAGCATAGTTCCTTAAGCAGAAAACATCACCAGATATCTGATACTTCATTTTTTTTTCTAATGGGAATCGTAAGAAATCATATTGTATTCATGGTTACAACTGTGAAAACTTTGTGGTTGCTGACAAGCTGCCTGGGACAATCCTGTGGTTGCCTAAATACATCGATGCCCTGGTTCCACTGCTGCGGAAATTCTCATTCATGGTTTTACCCTTTTTTGACCACAGCTTTTGTGACCTCTCTTTTCCTATTATCTCAAGTAACAGCCTTCCAGACACTGTGTCACTTCCAGTTTATTGCCAGCATATAAAGCAGTTCAATTACAGGACTTGGACAATTCCTTTAGCTTCCTATGCAGTTTAAGAACCACTTCAAATGTGCCTGCCTTCCGTTAAAAGTCTTCTGCTTTTTTCTTTCATCCCTCTTCAAAGACCACCTCTGTTTCTTTTCTTCACCCACTACATCCATGTTCTCTTTTTCCACATACATTTCCATCATACATTAGATTCTTCCCCTTCCCAGACACGGCTAAATTCTTCAGTCTGCAGCTCCCCACACTTGTCACAGTCTTTCACTGGATCCTTTCATTATGAAAATCAGACATATGAACACTCTCATTTGTTTTTATATTCTAGTTACTAACAAATTCTTATAATTTGTGAACAAAGTTATTGGTAACTCTGCTTCAGTGTATTTATTTCTGTAAGTCATGCAAGGAAATGCCATTTTGCATAAAACACTCTGCAGAAAATAAAGTTATCATTTCAGTTATCTCCTGTTTACAAGATTCACACTGAAAGCTCCTGTAAATCCTTACCACAGTATTTTGTTACAGGCTTCAATTCTAAAAAGATCTGCCTTTAAAAAAAAAAAAAAAAAAAAAAGAAAAGAAAAAGATATATTAACTGTGATACCATCTCATTTTAACAGCTTCTGAAGAGTTCAATGCAGTACTTACCAGTTTTTCTTTTCCACCTCCAGCAATCTAGTTCAAAGCACCTATGATTCCTTGCACGAGAGTCCCATGCCCCACCCTCCACCTTCCCTCCCACCCACAAAGTATATCCGAAACATTCTGGTAGAAGAATGAGGAACCCAGAAGTGTTTCCTTTGACACCTCAGTCATTCACTTCTTCCATCTTTCATTTTCGCATTTGCAAAGGCTGGAATGGATGTAGTACTCCTGCATTCCTTCCTCAAAGGAGAATATGAAAGACTATAATGCAAACCCAAAAGAGACTGGTTAATTATACAAAACCAGAATTAAAGGGAAAATCCTATTTCCATTAAAGTCAAAGTGAATTTTGCGCTGAGCAGATTTCAGTGAGACTACAACGTGGCCTGGTGAGGCCATCCTACAGAGTGAGCAGCATCTAAGACCATGCTTTTCATAGTAAACTGGCTCAAAAACATTGGGATATCCTTTCGGTGCATCTTTGGAGTCGCTACTAGCCAGAATAAATGGAAGAAGCTCTATAGGCCAAGATGTGCTAGATCACTCCCGTTTTTCCACCTACTCACTTCATTTCTCACCCATTTGCCTGTCTCTCTCCATCACAGTTAATTTACTACTGCTGAAGGCCCTAACAAGATACCATGAAGTGATCATACTGTGTCCATTTATACCAGTGGCAGCTGTGTATTACTGCTACTACCCCAGGAGAACTGGGGCAAGACTTAAGTTTTATTCTAATTGCATACCTTTCATAATGATTGTAAGCATATGCAGTTATGAAAACAATGCCTGTATCTGTGGGCCTTCTCCTTAAACTTTACTTACTATCTTGTTTGCTTTTTGCTGCTTTTTAACACTACAGGGTGACAATTTGGTCTCATTTGTCTCATCTGTGGCCTGTAATATGTTCCAACATAATGCAAAGAACAGGTTAAGAAGCAGATGAAAATTTAAGACACCTAAACTCAATATTGCATTATTTTTAAAAAATATTATAAACTTTAAACCATGTTTGCCATTGTATAATTTTAGTGCTTAGTGTCTCTGTCAGCAGAGAAAAGTAATATTCCTGGATAGAAATTCAGCTTGCCAACTGCCAGTGTGTCTGCATGTTTTCTCTCTTTCATGTGTTTTTATGTGTGTGTGAATGTGGCACGTGGGCACCTGCACACCAGTGTGTACACACACACAGGCACATGTACACAGACAGATCCAGTATACTCCTAGAGAAATAAATGAATCTGTGCTTTCCTGAATAAGTAACACCTCTAAGAAACAAAATGGCTCCCAACACTCATGATGACATGTTCTTTCCAACAATGACAAACAACTTTGTATTTTATGTATAAAAACACTTTGATAATAAAAGAGTAATTTTATATCAGTATCTAGTTCTGATTTATATCAGTTTCATTTTTCTCTTACTATAAATTTTAAGGCATCTCAAATCATTAAATTCTTAAATTAATGTATTTTAATGATGAATTGGCCTGTCCTATAAAAGAGTGCCTATTACCTAAATAAAAGAAAGTAATGAAGGGAAGCGGCTCAGACGTTCTTACACTCAAAAGAAATTATTTTTTTTGGCTGCAATTAATTTCTCCTTTCAATATAATTTATCTTATTAAAATATGTTAATTTGCTTCACTTACAGGTTATCTGAAACCTTCTTACATGTCTGCTGCTAATACCAGCTGAAGGCAGCGTAATTTGAAATCAGAAGAATCAAGACCACATTTTTATTAACTTGAGCAAAAGGCCCTAAGTCCTTCAAAATGTTACCCTTCAGGACACATGTTGCCCTCTTTAAACCTGTACTTCTTTGCAGCATGGGCTGTAAAAGGACAGCAGTAACACAAGCACATCTCTGTCTTTACTATAATGGTCTATTCATAGCACTGTCTGACAAAGCACCTTTAAACAAGGCACCCTAGTCAGAGATCTAATTTTTGAAGACATTTTTAAGCCAAATTAAAAAAAAATCTCTATGATGGTGGTACTTAATGAGGTACTTTGTTATTCTCTGTAATAAAAATTAAGAGAGACAGAATTCTTCAGCTTAATTGCCACATCTGTTATTAGGCACTTTACTGTGATTGACTGGAGTGTATGTGTCAGAGACTGTGCCAGGAAACAGGCAAACTTTGTAAGAAGACTTACAGCCCAACTGGCATTAGCAGCATCTCTGTTTCAACTTCTGCTGCTGCTAAGCTAGAACTACAGAAACGTTGGCCTTGGTTCAGTCATTCATTAAAAATAATAAGTAATGCAAATTGTGCATGGTTGTTGGGGTTTTTTAAAAGGGAAATTAAACACATTCACTGGTTTCAGAAGGAAATGCAGTGCTCATCTGAATGAGTGAATGTATTATCTCTCATTAACAGATGATAATGTAAGCCATCCAGAGCACTGTTAACATTAGAAGATTGCTTTTTTTCTCTTCAGGAGGATAAGAAGTATAGGTCTTGAACATGCAAATCTGTGATCATTAAGAAATTACTGTAGGTAACCGTAAACTTAACCATTAAGGTTACCTACATACCACGTGTTGTACGTTTAAAGATTATTCACATCAGAAGTCAACGGGATGAACTGTTAACAAAAATAACAGCAGTTACAGCTGTCTAGAATCCAAACCAAAGTATCTGTAAAGCACACTTTCAGAAGATGATACTTGGAAATTGCACAGGACAAAATTCACGTTCAGCAGTACATTTTCTACTTTATTTTGCTGGCAGACAGGCAACCAGTGAGAGGACAGTGAAAAATAGCACAGCATTTGCAGAGGGACCAGACGATCACAGTGAGGGAATTTCTGGGAAGAGCAGAAACAGAATGGACACTCTCCTCTGATCTGCAGAAAAATTTGGGATGAAACCTGAACCCAAAAACTGATTCTTCTCTCTGAAATCCAGAGCAGCCCGACAGCTCAATGCTACCAGTATTTGCCAGTCATTTCACTGGCCTGAGCAGGGACACTCCAGGCAGCTTAGCAGAGCACTTTGTACAGAGATAGCAAACCCAACTGCAGCTCCCTGTCAGCAGACAGTGCTAACCAGCAGGGGAAAGCAAAGCTCACCTACATGGGAGAAACAGCAGAGCCACCCTGAGGGACTGTGCAATGCCAGGAGGAAGTGCATCCCTCCTCCTGCCCATGCCTATATGCTGGGTGGTGCTGACAACTGACATGACTGAAGACTCAGATTCATGATCACAACACCTGGTGAAAATTGCACCCTTGGGCTGGTCAGTAACTGCTATTACACTTGTTTTACTATGAGCTGATTCTCTTTTGGCTCTAGAAAAAAATCTCTTAGCATCTACCAGTCCTGACACAGCAAAACAACTTCTAGCTTACACACACTTTCTCCCTCGACTAACTGCTTCTTTCCAATTTTACACAGGCTTTCTACTAAGAGCACAGAAATGTATGCTGCTATTGTCAGCAAGGAAGACGGACAGGCCAGCTGCCATATTGCTTAAAATTACTTCTTTTTATCTGTTTCATCCAGCAAGGAGCAAGGGGTTATTTGACCTTCCTTACTGATTTTCTGCGCTGCTCTAGAGAGTGTGAAGAAAGGTAGGAATGTATAGAAAAGCAACGAAAACTGTACCGACACTCATTGCATCCGCTCCTGAAAGGCAGAAAGGTGCCCTTGTGTTGAAAGCTGCCTACCACAGGCTGGGGCAAGCAACAGGCACTTTGTCTGACCCAACCTATCACTTGCCTAGTGAACTAATCCATGAAAAAAATCTTTCTTCTCTCTGGCGGGCAGACTGGGACACTCTAATATCCCCTGCTCCAGGAGAGCAAGTGACCATTTTTTCAAAAGAGTCTCTCCTGATGGGTGAGATGAGCCAGGGCAGATGCTCTTTCTCACTCTCTGAAAGTCTTTGCTGTACTCTCAGGAGTCTAAGGCTGCTCCATGCTGCAAGGGGTTCCAGCAAGTTTCCATGTGGCTCTCTGTCTCTGGGGTCTCTTTCCTCTCATGTGCCTTTTGCAAATACTTGATCTCCCTCAACTTCTTTAATTAAGTAAAATATAGCATTCACTTACTTAAGCAAAATTTTAGGTATACGTTTTGTAATAATCTCACAGACAGTATTTTTATTAGCAAATATCCCTTATGATCAGCAACATTTTTTCTAACGCAGTAAGGCTTTTTGTTCTTAAGGCTACTCTTAACAACTACACTGTATATGGAAATTTAGATTCCTGTCTAAATGTTTTATCTCGTTTTATAAAACAAATCAACAGCAGAGCTGAAACCAGAATTTAGGTCTACTAGTCTCTATTTTCAGCCTCCCCTTTGGACCCATGCCTCCAGTTCAATATTTTCCCACAGTGGCAATAAAATGCACATTGCTCTTGCAGTGCTTACTGGGGGTGGAGCATCAGAATCATGAAATGCAGACTTTTGGGTCTTAGACATTACAAAAGAATCACCACACACAGTATCATGACTGAAAGAATTTTGAACAGATTTGGGTCACCTCTGAAGAGGCCAGTAATGCCCTCTGGTCTGTCTGCTTTCCCATTTCTTTATTTTTTTCTGTTGGTATTCTTGTTGTAAATGGCAATGAAGAAAAACACACATATATCCCTAAAAGAATATCTCGACAAACTTAAACTTTGGTACTTCCCTGGAGCTAGGCAATACAACAGAAAGCAGGGTAATTTTTGGAAGCATAGTGAGACTCCCACAGGAGAAAGCTTAAAGTACATCCTAGGATGCTGCCTCCAGAGATGTTTCTGAATGCCACTAGATATTTTTTGGAGTGACTACAATGGATTTCTACCTAATTCAAAAAACTTCCTGCTGAAGACCAACCTCATACTTTTTTTCACATCTCCCATTTCTAGATGAGAAAGAGCATTTCCTCCCTGCATGCCAGCACTACTTCAGCAAACCAAACCAAAATCTATTTTCTGAAGTAGATCCACTGTCAAAAATCAATTTGTAAAATGGTGTGGTACACACAGAAATGGTGACAGTCTGCAAAGACACAAAAAAATTCTGCTGTATTTTAGTGACACAGACTACAACCCCAAATCACTGCATCCTTTGAGGTTCACTTACCATGAATGCATATCCCAGCCATCGTTATTCATACATAATGCAAACTGGCATGAACTAGTGTTCATCAAGAAAGAACGGAGCATATCTTAGAAGTGCATTAAAGTTGCAGAGGAACAATACTGTTCCAGAAATGAGATTAAGTCTTCCAGCTCTCTGAAATGGGTTATGGAGATGGAAAAAACTACTGACAGCAGTGAGGATGCTCAAAGCAAGGAAGCATTTCTCTTGCTGTGGTTTTGTTTCGTGTTTCAACAACTACTCACCCAAGCTTTTTATTCAGTAATTAAAAACTTACATTTTTGTGGATTCAGAGTTCAAACAACCTGCATATCAGCATTTGCAACATGCTGTGCCTTTAATCCAAAACAACCCTAAAGCATAAAGGGCACTAATGTTGTTATGTATTCCCAGCAGAGAAAACTGCTACAGAGCTGGCAATTCCACTTTTTTTTTTACTAAAAAAAAATGTTATAATCTGTTGAAAAGGTCAGTTGTTCTGGCTTTGGTGGAGGCAGCTTTGGAATATCTGAACAACACAGTCATGTGTGAGTGTTCACAGACACAGCAATGCATTCCTCAGGCAGTGCACAAGGAATCCATGTTCATGCACCTCACCTTAGTCACTCTGAAAGTCTCCTGATTTCACTTGAGTTATTCTTGGTTTACTCAATGCAAGCAAAAAAATTGGGCCCTCAGCCTGTGTTCTCTTGTGCTTTTCATTTTAAAAGAAATGAAGCTAGCTGAAATTAATTTATATTGAAAAAAAAAAAAAAAACCAAAACACATTCCTTAGCCACAGCTAAAATCTTCATTAAATGTATCTCTCAATTTAAAATTCGCATTGCAATCTCACTGGCAGGTACCCTTCCAAAACAGTTGTTATTTACAGTGTCAGTCCTGGGAGTTTAAAAAAAAAAAAAAGATTAAAAGATCAAGTTACTCTTCACTTCCAAACAAGCCCAGCCACAGCTGTACATCAGCTTCCGAGCAACTGCTTCACAAACACACAACAGGGTTTCTGTCTTCCCACAGGGTTTGCTCAGGTCACCCGCATGTGGCACGGATTAAAGCCGCACTAAAGCTCCATTGCAGAGCAGCGGAGCCGCGGGTTAGCTGCGCAAGCCGACGGTGCCACTGGAAAATGCCCCGGTCTGGCACCCTGCCCTGAGGGGTCTCCACAGCGCCAGGAGGAGCCCACGCACGGCTCGGCCAGGGTGGAAAAAAACACCCAAATGATTTTTCTGCTTTTAGATTGTCACTGTCGAAGCAGAAGGAAGTCAGAGGGAAGGAGACAAGCGTGTTCAGAGGGAGTTTTGTAGGCAAAAAGAGGATACTGAAGAGGCAGCCTGTGACATCAGTGGTGACGGAGCAATGGTGCCAGGAACCCTGTGCAAACTGGGAAGTTTTCTTTAGAAACTCCATTGGTATAAACAAAAAACACAGGAAAGTGCAGCCCCCATGTCAAACACCCAAATACACGGCTCAGAGGTTCCCCGTAGGGGGATGAATGCCTCCCAACGCACTGGAAAGGCAGAGCTTGTCCCTTAGCACCCAGACAAGCTACAAATAGAGCAACCAAGCCCACATGAAGCCCACACCCCAGCCAAGGTTTAAGACCTCAGTCCCCTCCATGGGAAGGGGGCAGGTTTACCAGAGCTGTTACACCTGGTAGACCACCAGTCTGCCTGCACCTCAACAGCCAAAAAAAAGAATGAGCAGGGCTGAGGAGGTACATTTCTTTGCTCCTGAACTTACAGTTCCTCTCTTCATAAACGTGACATTGAGAAACTGAAGATTGTTATGCATTTTTGCTTTCCTATGGGTCATGCCAGGAAGACAACAGCAGCTCAAAGTGGCAGCAGTAGCCATCTGGTCTCAAGTGCCCAGGTCTTTGACATGTCAGGAAGAAAATCAATGTCTTAACTGGCATTCTTATGCATAAAAAGCAATCATGTGGTTAATCAGAATAAATACATAAATAAAAAGAAAGTTTAAATAAATGAACAAATAAATAAATAACAATAAATTTTTTAAAAGTAAAAATACAATTAAAAATGAAATAAAAATGAAGTAAAAAATAAATAAAAAATAAAACAGTAATTTAAAAATATAGTGCACTGAAGCCAACAAAACACTCCTCAGCTGCAGTATATCCAAAACTCCCACCAAAGGGCAAAGCAACACCATGGTGCAGGAATAACTGCACCAGGCATTTTGTTCTGTCTGTCTTCCATCCTCTCCAATCAACTTACTGCCAGTGTGGACAGGTATTAATTACTTCTTAACTGCTTCACCTTTGCTGCTTCAAGAAATGTGGCCTTTGTCTGGGAGAAGTGACTGTGAAGTACAGCAGAGGACATGCCATCTCTGACGGAAGAACCACGAAGGGGCTGTGGGTATTCACTTGCTCCCTCCCTCACTCAGCACATGAGAACAAAGCAAGCACATCATGGAAGTAGCATCACAGGATTAAGGGAAAATAGGACAATGGTACAAATGTACAAAGGAGACTCCCATTTAGTAGTTGACAAAAACTCAGTTTAGAATTAGGTGTCTGTTTGCTCCTATCACAATTTCCTAGATTACCTATGAAAGTAAACACTTTAGGGAGGGTATAAACATAAGACTTGTTGGACAAGATTGGTAAGTCTCTTTCCAATCTTTCCATAAAATCTTCTTGAGGTGCTTAGATTCCTGAAAGTCTACTAGTTCCATCATAAAAACCAAAATTTCACAAGTTTCAAAGTTCCCATATGTTGGTATCACTGAATACGGTAACTGTGATATTTCCAATGCATCAGAAAACACCAACAGGATGGGAAGACTTGACAACATCAAACAGGACAGTGAGAGCTTACATCATAAGAGACAGTGACACCTTTACCAAACCATATATAGCAGGCAAGAATCATAAAACACCATCTCTTAATTAAACCTTACCCGTGATTTTTAAAATACATACTTGAATGTCCTTGTCTTTTGTGGTCCCAAAGCCAAACGTGGTACAAGCAAATGCAATTTGAACAGTAAAGTACACCTGGGACATGAGTTCATTTGTACAAATCCAAACATTAGTATTTGGAAGTAATCATTTCCCTTCGCTAAGCAGAAGGGCCACATGCGAGATGGGATTTCAGTATTTGGAGAAGCTGTTTGCATGGCTGTCTTTGGAGAATGGACACTGTGCTGTTTCACACGACATGCACTTTTCGGACATTCATAGTGGCATGATAATCTAATAGATTCTTATGAGCAAAAAAGTAATTAAATGGATCATTACAATCCGCTGCTGTCATGAGACTGTGCTGTGGCCTACAAATATCCTTTAACAGAAGCACATACAGAAATCACAAGCATCATTTACACAGTGCTTGCAAAAGAAAACAAAACCTAACTTTTATGCAGTCTGGAACCCTTCTGACACAGTTTAAAAAAATTAAGGACTGAACCTTTTCTTGAGGACTGGTTGAAAGAAAACAAACAGCCTATCCAGCTCCACTTTAATCTCAGCAAGTATTTATTCACCTCACTTACTCAGATCACTGAATTTCTTAAACTGACAGCAAAGTTTCCCACTGACACCATCAGTGCTGTATTCTCAGTATTTCTTTCTATTAAAAAGATTTACTAAAACATGTATGGTAAACACTGGAGGAAGAAGCTAGTCAGGAGTCAATCTATGCCAACATTGCTCCCCAAACCAAACACCTGGTCTTTTCCCAGTTTTTTCCCAGCACACTAAGGTTAAAGAAAGAAGCAATGAAAAACTAAAAAAACACCCAAGTGTCAGGTCAAAATTGGCTGGGATTTTTACTGACATGTAAAATCAGACAATATCATTAAGCCCTCTAGTTTTGATCTTCAGTGGCAAGCAACTGGGCAAAAAAATAGAAGAATTTGTGAGCAAAAGTGCCAAGTTCATACAAAGCCTGCAACAACTCCTTGAAGTCATGTTTTTGGAGTCTGGGAGCTAAGCGCAGGGAAGGGCTGGATGCCAGGGACAGCACCCAGCACAGGCTGGATGGACCAGGAATGAGCTTGGTCCTATGCTGGTGCAGGCTGGAATGACAAAATCATCAGTTCTTCAGGTGCTTGTGTTTTGTATTGATACAGAGATACGAACCCACCGTGCTTCTTGATTCATCATTTGTATACCAAACACAAAATATAGCATGATCTTCTTCAGATTAATTCTTGATGACTCAAAATTCTTAATATAGGCATAATTAATTTTGGTGATTGTCTCTCCCAAAGTATAGGCAAAAAACTCTCAAAAAAAAACCCCCTAATGATGGAGAACTGAATAAATAAAAAGACTAATTATTTAATACTACTCTGTCACCACTTGCAAAAAGTGCTTTCTGTTCCTCTTTGTGCTTCAAATACTTCTCTAAAGTCAAATATTCATTAGGAAAGTGTAAACAAAGTAGGGAAAATTTCTCAGTATAAATAAAACACAACCATAGAATATGAAATTATTTTGAATTTCTGCATTCAGAAAGTGATAGCAGTCAGTCAGAGCAAAATGAAAAAAACATATTTAAAACTTACATGAAATTAAACAAATTGAATGCATGGTGCTTTGCTTTTATATACCATATATCATATACCAACAAAGACTTCTCTGTAAATGATGTGTTTCTTCTAAGCCAAATGTTTAGGGGCAAATATCACTGAAAAGCACACACTAGTTTAATAAGGTCCTCAATCAGAATAAGAGGAAAGAAAAAGAGAGGGAGCGAAAACACAGAAGACAGAAAGCAGAAAATGACAGAGAAGAAAAAAGAAGAAGAAGGGGAGAGAGAGAGAAAGGGAAAAGAAGGGACAAAGAAAAGGGAATCGAAAAAAGTAAAGAGAAAAAAAGAAACAAGGAAAAATAGAAGAAAAAGGTAAAACAGAAAAAGAGGAAAGAGAAAATAGAAAAAAAAAATAGAGGTTAAAAAAAAAGGAAAAAAAGGGAAAAAAGAAAAAGGACAAAAAAAACCCCAAACCCACAAAATCTCAGTAACATTCAGCAGTAGATAGGAAATGAGGCCAAAGTCCCTTTGCCAGGTGTGATCACCTGGTCATCACTCTAGTCATCATTGAGTGCCACCTCCCATGCACTGGAGAAGACAATACAGCCCTCCGGGCCTCAAAGGTGAAACAGTTGGTTTTAAATAAATACATTTCTAATTTAAGACCTTTGCACTCCAGCTGCTGTATACTAATTTTTAAGTAGACTTAACAAAGGCTGATGCAAGTATGCTGCCTTTGGGGCTAAGATTGCTGCCGATCACAAATTATCAAGGATATTTTTTCATGTATCAAGTGTTCTAATTCTTACTGGTGGTCTTGAACCCTTTGAAGAGGGTTTATAAGTCCTCAGACAAATGCTTCCCACAAACACACATAAGCACTACTTTGCCTAAGTTCCAGTGACAATAATGTGCATTTTGACAGACTAGTGAGGTCCAAAATTTTGTAAACGCTTTAGAGGAAACTAAAACTCATCTATACATTCTCAAAAGCATACTATAGGAAGCAATCTTGTAGCAGGGAACAAAGGAACTGCAAGATCTACTTGGTCTGCTGACATATTCCATCTTATTTCTACCATGTCTGTCCTCAGTGCTGTGCTACATGCTTTTTCCTGGTTCCTCACAGCAGCTTCTGAAAAAAACCAAATCAATTCTGTCATTTTGTACTTACAACTTCACCAGACCTGGCGTGAGCACACACACACACGTGAACATATGCATACACACACACACACACAGAAACACACACACACGTCTGTCTTCTTTTTTAACATGCAAGTGCTTCCAGTGTATTCACATTCTCCAGGCGACCAAGCTTAGTCTGACTGTTGGCTTTGGGAGGATCTGATGCCAGCCAGCCGTGCATAATGGCCTCTTTGTCTGGCTGTCACATGAACAGCGTTGTGTTACAATCATTGTCACTCTGGGCTTAAGCTGCAAGGCATGCTTTCACACAAAACATTCACTTTGGGGGCTTTTCTTGGCAGAGTCCTGTGATCAAAACTCTTTAGCTCCCCTTTAGTTAATCGTTTCAGCAATGCCGAAACTTTAAAAGTCAGGATTCAAAAGCTCTCATCCAAACCAATTGATTCTGAAACTATTCTACGGGTCACAGGAAGAAAAGGACAAGTGATATAAAATAACCATCATCTATCTAAATGACTATTCATGAACCAACACCAAACTCAAGTGTTGATCAATAAAAGGTAGGCTGCCATAGTACAAAAGCTCTGAATGAAGCCAGCAATAGTGAAAACACATAAAAAAATTTGATTTAGTTCACCTTTGCAGTATGTGAGGTCAGAAGGATACCACCATGGTAGTGGGATCCCCCTAAAACCCAGTTTAGAAGACAAGCACAGCATCAGAGCTGGAAATTCCTCCCCTCTGTTCCATCAGCTAACAACCTCACTGTTCCTGCCTGCATCTACAAGGCAAGGCAGATGCACCCTGTAGCTCTTGTCTTTAGATATGAGTAAAGACAGACAAAACTGAATGTCCAAATGAGACTGCAGCATACAGCTTCCACCTGGACATGCTGGGTCCTCACTGGAAACCTCAACACACAGGCAGAACTGGATCTGGGGAGCTCTAGGGCAGCTCCCACACTGTGGGTTGGCACCATTGCAGAGCTGTGCTGTGACTGCAGAGTACAGGCAGGGTACAGCACTGCCAGATCCACTGTGAACCATGGATGAGGATCTCATCATGACTCTTCCTAAGCCCTTAGATAGCAGAGTGTTTTGTTCCAAATAACAGTCAGGGATGGGAAAAATCCCATCAAAGTTATCTCCTCCTTGAGTATTATTCTCCTTGTACTTCAGAAGAATATCTGCAAGATACCTTTCCATGAGACAAAGATGAGTAACTTGTCAGGTGACAATGTTATTTCTTGCTGTGTAAATCCTATAAATTCACCAGATACCCCAGAAAAGTCCTGAAAAGTAGATAAACAAAATTTCTGTGTAGGAGAAACTTCAGAAGATGCTGTGAACATGCTGAACTCATTGAGACCCTGCACGGATATCTTTGTTTTCATTAATGAAAAATATTCTCACAGGACTAAGACCAAAGTATGTTAAGAACAACATCCTTCTGCCCTTACTGTCTCTCTGAATCATTCTGTGCTGCACACATTTGTCTCGTACTGCTACTTAAGAAATACAGTGCTACTCACTTTGAAGAGGGCTTACAGAACCTACCCCTGAAGAAGGAAAGCACAATGCAGCAAGAACTCATGGCATAATGCTAGTGATGTACAGAAAATTTTACAAAGCAATGGCTTCTTTCCAATAGAAGTGGGAGTATGAATGGAACAACAAACTACCAGCTTGCTTATTGGTTTCTGTCCTGTTCATTTTTCTTTCCTTTGCAATCCACCCTGCTAGTGCTCATAGATGTGTCACAAACACACATTATCACTAACTTCATCATTTTTCTTTCTTGAGAAGCCTTGAGTAGCTCTTCCCCTTCTCCCCATCCTCCACTACTGTTTCAAGTGCTCCGTCCCAGACCAGCACTCTCTATGAGAAACACCACCACGCTAGGTCAATGCCCCTCAGTCTCATGCCTTGACAAGTTCACCCGCACCACAAAGGCTCAGTGATCTTCTCTTGCCCAGCCTGACAAATGCATCTTCTCTATCACCTTAAGGTCATGATTTTCTCGGAGCATCCACTTGCCTTTCACTTTCATGATCTCTTCCCATGCCCAACATTTCTCATACTTAGCAAGATGTTGACAACTCCTTTGGCAGGGCCATGGTACCTGTCCCCATTAGTAATATACTGGTGTGTCAGAGAGGCAGTTCTATACTGTGTCCTGTTTGAAGATTCTTAACTGAAAAAAACTATCATTAATCCCTTTAAACATTTTAATTTCCATTGTTTTTGATGAATAGTAATATGATTGTGCCTTGCAACTGTTTTCATTATTTCATTGTCCTTCCTTACTCCCTAGCATTTTTTGTCTTAAATTTTAAAGATCACTTTTGCTATTGTTTTTCTGCTGTTATACAGCCCCTGTAACTGGAGTGGTGGGACAATAGAGCCATACAAACTACAGCTGTTAGTGTTTCTTATTTAATTATACGACACATTAATATGAGGTCTTCATATTCAAGTTTCTTTACAAGAGTTAACTTGCATCTCTGTGTATTCAACAAAAATAACTTTGTAGGCTTAGAAGAGTGTTCTTTTACAGCAGCAGAAAAAAAAATACTGAATTTCATTCCTGAGGTCACACAGCAAGTCAGTAGTGTCAAAGTTAAAATTATGCTTTCTGCTTCCCAATCTGTATTCTTTCACTGTCTTGCACATCAAAACGGCTCAGAATTAGTTCCTCATTAGTGACTATGGGCTAATTTCTTTGACAATCAGATACAAAACACAGATAAAACATGAAGAGATGTCTGTCTGCATTTTAATATAAACCTAATATGTACATCCAAAGGCACAAAACACAAATCCTTACACAAGCAAAACATCAATTAAAGACCAGACAGTTTGAATGGGTTAATTAACAAGAATGCTGACACAATCAATAAAGCTATTCTAGTAAAGCAAATCCCTCCCCAGAACACTCCTCCTGTTTTTCTGACAGATGGCTTTAGATGATACATACTCTTTTCCTATGAAAAACATTTGGCATGATAGGCACAGATTTCTCTCATAGATGATGTTATATCTTAGTTCATGATATGCTGATTCTAGCGTATGTTTCAAACCTTCAAAGGGGAATATGAGGACCAATTATTGGGAAACTCATCTCTTAATATTAAAAATCAGGGTCAAATTCCGTTGCTGACAGTAATTTGGTAACATAACTACTATATCCTGAAATCTGGTGCCACTGGCATCATTCATCAAGGAAGACACTGCTTAATTGGAATAAGGATGTAAGAACTTTGTAATTCCACTACATCACTCCATTCCAAGTCTAAAGAAAGGCTTGTAGTGAATTTTCACTGTTCTACACTGTGTTCCATTTTAAAAAATCAATATTCTGAATTGCATCCATGTTACAGTATTCTCTATGGAAGAATCAACATACCTTTGTTTTGACTAAAATTGTAGCACATATTAAAAGAATCTGGGTTGTTGGGTTTTTTTGTTTTCTTTTCTCAAAAGCCCCTTACTTCCCTTAATGAGAAGTGAAAATGCCTAGACAAGAAAAAACGTATGTAGAGACACAGTGCAAAACTCCTGCCAAGTAATCTGAATATAAATTCAAGGGATCCTCACCAGCTGCAGTCAAAAGCCCACTCCAAATTCTGTTAGATGCTAATCAAATTTAAATATGTTAATACACAGTTCCTGTGTTCTTTGCATGGATGAGTTAACTGTTTTGTTAAATGGCATTTGTTTCTCTAGTGTATGTCCCCCATACAGCAGAATACATTCTTTAGTGGAAAATGTGGCTATGAAAGTCACCAAAGGACTGTTCACTTGGTCAAACTCTTTT
The DNA here is from genome assembly GCA_025331215.1 of Actenoides lindsayi. NCBI lineage: Eukaryota > Metazoa > Chordata > Aves > Coraciiformes > Alcedinidae > Actenoides > Actenoides lindsayi. Next base: position 1,904 of record WTSP01023374.1, on the reverse strand, counting down.
GTTCACCTGCAGCAAACAACTCATCTCTCACTGTAACCCCTGGACAGGTCCTCCACTGCCCACTCTATGAAGACACAAGCCCACAACTTTAGTCACATTTCAAGTGTTTGCATTAGCTATGCATAGTTTAGGTAGAGCAGCTGAATGGTAAAATTTATGGTATACAAAGGGCTAAAGCATCATGTTTTTAAGGCAAAGGTAGTACAGTTTCTGTCTCCTGGGGCTATCAATGAGGAATTAAAACTGGTGTGCACAGCCCTGCTCCTAAGAGCAGTGCAAACTCTGGACTATTTCACCATCTGATACTCAAAACAGCAGAACTCTGGTAAGTGATTTCCAGGGCACTATTTAATTTATACAACTACCTTACTTAACACAGGTCACTGAGCAGCCAGCAGCTGAGATTTTTTGCAAGATATGGATTGTAATCAGTGAGGGGGACACAGAAAATTCATTGCCAATCCTGTGAACTGCTCATCTTCTAGCAGAGACTTGTAACACTGCACCACCTTAAGAAGCCATGCCATCTCCACAGCATTTTAACAATTGATGCAACTGATCCGCCTCTTATGAGACAGATATACATTTAAATGTGCTTGTATGACAAGGCCACAGGGTGATTACACTTGTCTGTGTAAGAGAAATCAAATTAATTTTACTAGATAAGGTCTCATGTTTGATACTGTGCAGGTGCATGAGAAATATAAACAAACATGTAGAAACATGGGTGTAAATCAAATTTTTTGTCCAGCTTATTAAAAATCTAGAGCACACCTGCCCAGATGGCCTTTCTGACTTCAGATAGAAAATAAAAACAGGCCTCCTGAAAACATTTCATTTGCAGGACCATTGAATAGGAACCAATACAGGTAATTTGGCCACAAAAATAACAGGCTGTTATTTTCCTAAATTCTGTTTCTAGCTCAGACAGTTGCACACTCCCCAGCACTTCAAGAAGAACACACATACCTAACTACACACCTTTCCTCCCGGTATTCTGTTATTGGGCACAAATGCCACTTCAGTGTGCTGACAAGGAAACTGAAGCCTGAAGCCAGCTTTCAGTTTCAGTCTCACATCAGACATGCTACTCAGTCAAAGCATCTAAGACTTTTTTCAGTGTAGGTCTGTAGCTTATCTGCTGGGAAATAAATGTCACTCTTCAGACTTGGCTTTTTTGTTGTTGTTGTTGTTTGTTGTTGTTGTTCTTTCAAGTTGCTCAGCACGTTTCCTAAATAGTCATTGTGTTAATCAGCTTTCCAAACTGCTGCTGCCAAAGCTCAGTTACAAACCTGAGAAAGTATGCCACGAAAATCTTCAGTACTGATGGCATATTCTAAACTCGGGTTTTAAATTTACTCTTTAATCAAAAGTTAGAACTTAAGAAAAACTTCAGAGCTGTACACGATTTCAGGAAACACACGTCTGCTTTGACTACATTGAAGTATTCAATGACTGGAAGCAACATCTAAGTAATTTGTAAGATTACCAAAAAACCCTGAATTCCCAGCTCATTCTAGGAAAAGCAGCTGCTTTTTTTTCCTAATTGATTTGTGCCTACATTTCCAGGTGAAGCCTACTTCTTGGCTGAAACACAAAATAGAAAATATTTACACTACTGTGACTGTCGCCCAAGGAAAATCTGTGCAGGATACCACACCACTGAGAATTTCTCTAGGCGGCTTCTGCTGAAGGACATACGCTAGAACAAACTCAAGTTATTAAACAGATGCGCATTTTCCTGTACAGATCATGCCTATTCACACATATAGACAAAGATCCCCCTACCTCAGTACGTATCCTCGTTGCAGTATCTGTTTAGGACTGGTGGTGACGATAGCTGAATGGTGGAAGAATCACGAAAAGAATGATTAAAAGAAAGAAATCAATAACTCCCATAGAAT
>WTSP01023373.1:25683-68434 GCA_025331215.1 Actenoides lindsayi | reverse complement strand
GCTTCATTTCCATACTTGTTTTCTACTATTATTTTTTTTCCTGGAGGGCTTTAGTGCAGCCATATTGGGTTCACAAATTACCATGTTGTGATTAACGTAGGGTTTATCCACTAGCATTTGAAAGTATATTTTGGGGGACTTACTGACAGGATGTTTCAACTGTTGGAGACAACTGAAAACTTCATCTGTTGCTCTGTGTTTTCGTTCTATTTTGGATATCAGCATCGTTCAAGGCTTTGTTTTGAAGCTCCTATTTCTGTTTTGCCTTTTTTATCCTGTGTTGAAAATCTGTGAGTGTGTATTTGGGTCATGGTGTTGCAGGGTTTTGCTCTTAGATCTCATTTTTGAATGTTTTTAAACTCCCCTACCTTGATCTTTTCTGGGACATACTGCCATCAGTGAGCAGATAAGGAGGGGCTGTCCTCCAAACTTCATCCAAGAGGGCTTTCTTACAGAAACGGTGATTTCTTTTTACTTCTCTTCTTTGAAGCAGCAGCTGTGAAATGCTGAAGGACACACAATTCTTACCTTCCTGGGCTTGCTGCAGCGAGCATGCTTTGAGTGCCCTGAAGAGCATTTTCTCTCTCCATTGGCAGTAGAACCTTCTCAAGCCCTGTGATAGAACCTCTGGTGATAGTGATGACCAAGTCTTCTCTTAAAGGGAGGTAGCATGTTGAGGAGGGAGTCCCTTCACCACCACCACCCTTCTCTCCTCTGCCATCTTGTGTTGTTAGGTGTTTCCTCCTGGAGTAGGTACCTTTATAGCTGTAGTCATGGGACAAAGCAGAAGAAATGGAAACTTTTCTATGGGACAAACGGAGGGGTCAAATCAGCCAACCTTCAAGTGAAGGCAGAATAAAACATGAATGTAACAGATAGACTTAGGAGGATTTCTGTATCAATGTTACACATTTAGTTTGCCAGAAGACTGTTCGTTACTTTATTTTTCTTTCATAATCAAGTATTGTAATATCAATTACCTAGGAGAACCTAGAGTTTGGGAACAATGTTTTCTTCCCTGAATCAAGACACAGGGAATGATCTGCAGGTGTGTTCACGTGCATCCTTCTGCGCTCAGGGTGAACACTCTGTGTTGGTTGCCAGCACATCCTCAGGGCGTGTGAATTCTCCAGAGACTGTGTGGTGGTTTGTGACAGCCTGGCAAGGAGCTGTGGGAGAGGAGACTTCAGCCCCCGCTTTGCTGAAGAAGAAATTTTAAAGCTTCTTAAACAGAAGTAGCCTGAGAAAATACTTTAAACCCACTTGGCTCATGTGCAGCGTTGCAATACTAACGGACGTAATAATTGTGTTTGGAGTAGTAAATACCACAGCCAGAAGTGAGAGAGGGCAAGTTTTCATGGGGGAACCGGTATTTCAGCTGCTCTTCCATTTATCCATAGTAAGTAACGTATTAGTTAAGAATTTACAGTAGGAAAAAGACAATCACTTAAGAGACTTAAGTCATCTTGGAAGATGCCACTTTTGTGCTGTCATTTTGTTCTCTACTTTTTATGTAGAAGTGCACAAGACAGACCATAGCAACCAACAGACCTTTGCACGTGAGCTCAGCGTTGTACTGATAGTCAGTCATCCCTCCTCATGGGCAGAGAGCTCATTAACACATTTCTATTAAATTCTGTGACAAGATTACTTTTAGAAGGCGATGAAGAGGAAAATAGAAACAAAATATACATATATTTTGTCAGTACATTTGTAGACCTTTATAGAAGTTCCAAGGCCTCTGTAGAGCTTTGTGCTTAAAACCTGCACTCGGGGTTTCTCTGGAACCAGAAAGACTCCAGCATTTCTTCAGGGTAGAAGTGACAATAGGAAACCATCATAAATGGCCATGAAGAGAATGGTGTGTGAGATGCTGTCAGAAATGCTGCTCTGGTATCTCCTGTTAGCACTTTTCTCTTTCTTTGCTCTTTGTTTTTTCCACATGCTCTGTGCGAAGGCCTTTTGTTGCCGTGCCTAAAGCACGCTAAGTGCCTTGTCTGCAGAGCTGGGGCACAAAACTGACAGTCTCTTCTGTGCCTGAAAATGTGCACCACGCGAGGAAGATCGAGCATCGCAGCTCTGAGCTACCAGATACGCTTCGTGCTCTCGCTGCAGCTTTCAGAATTAGATTATATCTTAAAGAAAAAGCATGTCTCTCGTGATCTGCATTATCAGAAAAAGAAAAGCTTTCCTCTCTCCAATACATAATTTGTGTAAATGTCACTACTGATGGAAGTCTGAGAAATAACGTTCATGGCTGAAAACAAAGAGAGAGGCTTTGCCCCCTTCAGAAATGCATCAGGGCAGAGGAGCAATCCTGGCTGTCGACTACGATAGCATGTGGTGGGTGCTATGGGTGCAGCAGGGAATGTAGCTGTGGCAGGATGATGGGCTCTGGAGAAGCTTGTTCATTGCTGATTTTAGGGGGTGTTTCTGCAAGAGGAGTAAAAATTAATATTCAGTTCATTCTGTTCTTTGCAAAGGCCGATCTTTTTGTTTGGTTGGTTTTTTGCCATACCCAAGTCGGTAGGGTCAGTCAGTCTGCTCCAAAAGTCATACCACTGGGCTAAAAACGCAACCTCACGCAGTCACGTTCATCAAGTTAACTAGCACTTCTTTGTTTCACAGTATCCAAAACCAGCTCTTTCTAGAGAAGGTTGAAACAGAGGTGGCAGCTGGTTTATCTTTCCAGCACCCTGAAAGGCTATTGCCTTTGGCTTTGTGCTCCTGTTTAGCAGCAATGCAGGACTTCCAGCAGGCGTGGAACACTGCCCATCTCAGGGACATCCCAAACCAGTGGAGCCTGCTCCCATGGAAAAGTGTCCCTCGTGCCCTGGCTTAACCCCAAGTGCCTCAGGTCGGCAAATACTATCAATTCATATCTGTTGTGTTTTGTTTATTCATGTGTCTGTGAAAAAATTAGTATTTCATAAGCTTTTAAGATGACCAGACTGAGTTCTGCCAGTATCTGTACTTGTAGAAGAGAGGGACGTTAGTCAACACTTGGATGGATCTGACATGCTTCAATGCTGAGGTCAAGAACAGGGCAAGGCTTCAACAGTTGTTATGAAAACAAAGATGCTCCCAGAGGAGTGCAGGTCTTTCAAGTGTAAAATGACAACAAACCAGTTCAAAATCAATGTCAGAGGTATTTTTTCAATTGTAATTTGTCCCTAGGAGTCTACTACATGGCTGATTAGCCAGGTATGCTACCTTGCTTGGAAAAAGAAATAATAACAATAATAATAATAATAATAATAAAAATCTTTGTTTTTATAAGCTTGCTGTGAAGTGTGTTTGCTTCCTTTTATTTTACTGGTGCTATGTTATGTTGTGGTCATGTTACTCTGACAAACTGATGCACTGTGTCAAACATCCAATTCCTTGCTGTTCAGGTAAATGTCTGTTCAAACTCATGCACCGAGTCGTGAGTCCTTAGAGGGACAACATGTGTGGCAAAAGACTTCCAGTCATACTTAGATGCTGTTATTCCAGAGATAGTGCTCTTCTGTGTTGGGAAGTCCAGTTTATTTTGAAATCTCACCATTTCGTGCACCACCAGCAGCATTCTCCTTCATGCTGTGAATTTTTGTTGTCTGTGAACACAAGCAGCTACGTTTTGCAGGATGGGGTAGTTCCTTATAGCCCCTACAGGCACTGATGACACTGATACTGATGTTAACTGATTGATCTGTTCTTGGTTAATTGTGCAAGCTTATCTAGATTCACTCCTGTCTTTGCAGAGTTTGCTGGCAATCCTTTAAAACATAGTCCCTGAAGTTAAACTTTTTTAACCTGAAAATCCTGTTCAAACATCTTCTGCTGGGTCTCCTGAAGTATCAAAGCCAGTTCCTTAATGGGGCTTTTCTATGGGTGTTCTTGCAGGATTTTTTGCAGAGCTGTAGCCTAAAATCCTACCAAATGATAGGGAATGTGCCTGGCTGCCTAAAGGATCTCCCGAAGAGCTGGGGGAGCTCTGTGGGTCTGGGGCTTTGCCAAGCAGCTGGCCAGAGGGGCTTAGCAGGGGATGTTAATTGGGTGGCCACTTCAAGAGAGGCTGGCTCCATACAGGCTGGTTTGCCCATCTTGCAGGATGCTCCATTTTCTGATAGTAAAACTGCATTTATACTTTATTCCTCTCCTGGTTTTTGTTTTTTACTTTTATTTTTCTCACGTAGTGCTACTGAAGTACAACTGTATGGGCTTTCCCAAGCTGCTGAAGTTGCTGCTTAAAGTTAATTTATCACTCCATCATATTTTTTAATGTCTTAGGTGGACCAAATAAAGATTTTCAATATAACTTGGCTAGCTTTAGGAAGAAGTCATGAAACTTAGGCTTCGTAACAGGATAGCATCGTTTTGAATCAGTTTTTCAGAATGAATTTATCCAGATGACAAAACTGTGCAGTCAGAACTTATCAGACTCTTTGGTAGAAGGTGCAGATAAATTTGAAGGAGGAAATAGAGAGAGGCCAGCAGAAAAATGTAGCTGTCGTTTATCACTATTGGCTACCAAGAATGACGTATGTGGTCAGTGGATTTAGTTCTGAAGCAGAAGAGCTAATTTGTGCAATGCAGATTTCTGAGAAGAAAGCCTTCTAGTCTTGTCTTACTAATGATGAGTGAATAATAGGTATTTATCAGAAGGAACTGGGAAGCAATGGGACTGGAACTGGTCAACATACTGTGAACAGAAGCTTTTAAGGTATTCACAGTAACTCTCCTGGCAAGACATACGGTGCGTCAAACAGGCTTAAAATCCAGACGCTGATAGATGTTGTCACCTTCTCTTGGAAGCTGTGATTTTGCCCTGGACACCGAAGGTAACAGTGGTTTTCTTCCCAGGTGTGTTTCAATGTGCACAGTCAGACTGACACATTTTCCAGTAAGTTAATCACCCACACTATCACCACCACCAAAAGTTTCACTCCTTTCACCCTGAGCATGCACCATATAAACTTCCTTTTCTCTCTGGCGTGCTTTATTTTTCTTCTCTCCTTCCTAGCAATCCCCTGAATGTATTTAATTAGAGGGGATTTTGAAATTCAGTTTGGGCCACTCACGCAAGAAGCACAGGAGCCGGTCTGGGCTATGAACCCAGGTTGAGGCCAAAGCCCATTTAAGTCCCTCCTTACAACCCTTCTGTTCTTCTGCTAATCACAGTAAGAGGATTAGCTTGAGGAGCACGGGATGTTGAATACTACAGTCAAAGATGTTCATATCAGACTCTGGGCTGTTTCCATTTATCCTTTTGCAAATGTAAAATCATTCCGGAAGCAACAGGTGAGCTGAGATCTGAGGCAATTTAGTCATGCTTACAATATATGTATATATATAGCAAGAAAAGGAGTTTTGGACTTAAAAAACCCAAGAGCTGGCCTTAAATCAGAGCTGAGATTTAATATCCCAGAGTTGTTAAAAAACAGAGCTTGTGCTCCCACTGTCCACTTGTATTTGGAAGGAGTTGTATCACAAAGATGCCATTTACTTTCTCTTATGAAAAATAAGGAGCAACTATACAACATTACACTGCTTTTGTCAGTGTCTGAATGGTGCAAAGGTGCTCTCCTCCCATCAGCTCCTGGTGCGGGTGGGCTGCTCTTTGCAAGGGAGCTGAGGCTAAGCCCCAGCTATTTCTGTTCATGATTTTTGGAGCTCCTATACTTGAGCTTCAGTCTGACTACAGGGATTATTAAATACATCATCTTAAATACAGGATCATGAAGTGCAAATACACTGCCTTTTGCTTGGGAGGCTGGGAGGGAAGGCTGTGATGCTTCCCTGATGCTTATCATCTCCCTTGGGCATCAGCTCTTGGCCGCTGATAAGGTGAAGGGAAACACTGGCCTTGCTGCCTGCAGCCACTCTTCCACTCCTGAGCAAGTGAAACCAAAATGTGTCCAGCAGGCATCCTCTGAGGCAGGCTAGGGCTGCAGACAGCCCCAACGAACATCCCTGTGCTTGCATGGGCAACTGAAGCTCAAATGTGGTGACCAAGCTCTGTTTTGTTCACTGTTCTGTGTCTTTACCGTATGTTATACACATTTGATTCATTCACTGGAAAATCTGCATGGACTAATAGGTTGTTTTCAAATGTAATTAGGGTAAAATGTCTGCAAAAGCAGAAGCATTTGTTCTTCTTATACATTGCAGTGAGGTTTTTTCCTGAGTGTGCTGTAGATTTTCCAACGTAATCCAATGAGGCGCGGAATTCAGAACCAAACGTAAGGATGCTGTATGTGTGGGAGCCAAGTTGTATCTGTTCTCAGCTCAGTACACAAAACTGCAGCTCTTTAGGTAAGTTCTCCTCATTGATTAACAAGCGTGGGTGTTCTGCTGGGTTTTCTCTGCTTGTCCTGAGTGAAGCGTTCCTGCCCAGCCTGGGGGAGCTAAGCCATGGGAACAGCCCCGGATCGGGGGTGCAGGGTGATGCTGAGTTCTGTGTCTGCTGCAATAAACCTGCTTGTTAGAGGAAGCTGTCCATGTATCTATGACTCAGCTGGATTTTTTTGGCATCGTCAGTTCTATTTCTGCTAAAAACTTATCTTCACTTTCACCTTGCCCCATTAACATGTGGCATTGTCTGCATGATTTGAAATATATGCCTGAGTCCCTTTTCTGTCCATCTTACGATTCTTGCAGAGAACAACATAGCAAAGAGTGTTAGTTTGCATCCTGTCAGCTACCTTCCTGGCTGGTTGTTCAGTGCAGACTCCATCACAAAGAGCAGCCCCTCGTATTTGTGTGCATTTATTACTCCCGTGTACTAAGCAGCATAACAGTGCTTGTGCCTCCAGTACTGGTGTGATGGTCTAGTAGTGGCACAAGGTTCTGACTGCATCTGGCTTCTTTACCATAGGATTGGTTTTTTTCTTATAGCTGTAATGTCTGAGTTTACCTTTTTCATGTCGTCTCACTCATGGTGCAGCTGAACACAAATGCTGTGTTCTGTGTATGGTAAATGACATTACATATGTCAGTGTGGAAAATACAAAGAATCAATTTTTTTTACTAAGTTTCTCTTCACCACTCTTGTGTAGGTAGTTGGAAAGTCAGAGTAGCTGACTGATGATAATAGACAAGAAGAGAGGGAGTGATAAAACAGAACAATACTAGAAGCCCTTTAATGAGCTTTCTCTCTTTTTTTTTTTTTTTTTTGGAAGTATCTAAGATTAAGTCTATTAATAAATTAAGCAAAAAGTTTTCTAATGTTATTTGGATTCTATCCACATGTATGATCAATTTTTTCCATGCATAAGTTACAGGAGGTCTGTAAGTTATAACTAATGCACTGTTATAACTCCTGCACTGCCAAATTTTTCTCTGCATAAGCTACAGCAGTTATAACATTTTTTTTTTGTTTGGGACGAATAAAAACCCATCCCTATGCCATGAACTATGCAAATAGGTACTCAGGTCCCACTGACTGTGATACTGTGAGACTGTTCCTAAATGCTTGTTAGACTAACTAAAAATTCACCTTTGCCTGAAGGCTATGCACGAGGTGGGTGTTGCTGTCTGGCTTTGCCAGAAGTGAGAAGAGCAAAGGTACCAGGAGAAAATCTTGCTTTAATGGTACTGACTTATTTAAATTTGCGTTCAGCTTTGTTTTAGTTACAGCCTTGTGGGCTGACATTTACCTCCAGCCTCGTGCTTTCCATCCTGGGCCCGGGTGAGCTTATGAGTACTCTGATCCATGGATTTAAAAAGAAAAGTAATCTCATAATATGGCGTAGAACATTGCCGAGGAAGCAAGAGGTGTTATCCTGTATGATTTACGGAATTTGGTTGCTGAAGTCAATCAGCCCCTCTTTGTCTTTTTCTCACCCAGGCTGAATGTCAGAAGCTGAGAAGTCTCTAGAATTACATGCTTCTCCTTGAGAGCTGCTGGCATGCTCTGTGCTGCCTCTGCCATTCTGCCTGTCCTGTAACTGTGAACTTTACCTTTCCTTCAGTCCTCTGGGTATTGTAGGAGACTTTTAGGACCACTAGATGAGCCTCTTTTTCTAGCCAAAACCATATTGTTATCCCGCAGTCTGGAAAGGTGTTGGTGCAGGAAATACCCTTTTAACACACATTTGAAGATTAAGGAAGATGGTTTGTTTCCTCCCATCTCTTCCAAGTCCTCTTCTTTGTATTCAATTTTTTTTGTTATTTTACTGTCTTGTCTTTTCTTTCCAGTTTTACATCCCTGTTGATGGGCCATCATAAAAAAGACCAGGTATTGTTTTTGTTGCACCTTCAGAGTGGACGAGGCTAGAGAAAGTGAGGGTGGATCTTCATGGCTGATCACTTGGTTCAGCTCTTGCCTAAGCTGTCTCACAGAGGATTCAATTGCTTTCTGAATTAAATCTGTGCTGTCTTACTAGCATATTATCTGACATGATATGCTATATGCTAGAGCAATACAACCTGTTATTTTGAGATAGTAATCATGTTCTGAAACAGTATGACCTGGTGGTGGTTGTGCAGTGAGCACAGCTTTGCAGTGCTGAAAGCCTTGTCTCTGCAGTGGTAGGGCTGCAGCCAGGCATAGCTGTAGATATTTACATATTTTTCTTTTCTTTTCTTTTTTTTTTTTTTAAATATTAGAAATACTTCTTGAATAGTTAATAGTAAAAAGTAATCCTTTTATTCTCTTCATTAAAAATATTATAAAATATCAAGTAAGATTATTTTCTTGAAAATGGCAAATTAAATTCATTTCATTTCAGAAATAAGCCCTAGTTCATCAGGCTAGAGCTGTCATCATGTCACATTAAGGCAGAACAGGATCCTGTATGGCAGGGTGCATAGGAGGGAGGATCTAAAATACCCAGCACTGGGCGCTATTGGAAATGGCAGACTGGCATGCTTTATTTTTCAAGTTTAATCTGAAATAATATGATTTATTAGTAACTGAGGACATGATGCTGATGGCATGCAATGGTGTTGATGGTTTGCCCGACTCTCCCAGGAAGACCTGCTTTTGCTGGAATGCCTCTTAGGTCTTGGCCCCGCTCTTTGCTGCCTTCTTACATTGCGTATCCTGTTGCCCTAGGAGAAGCTTTGCAGAGAAGGGAGGACACTATGCATACTGGGACTCTTTCTTTGCAATACTATTCTTTGAGTAGCTCCCCTGTTCCCAGGGCACACGGTCTCTATCAATACAGAAAGGTTTAGTCTCAGGCTGAAGAAGTGTCAGCTGTAGGGTGTGAAGATGAGTTCATCTCCTTTTTGTTGTTGTTTTGTTTCTTTTAACCATGCCATCTGAACTAGGGCATGAGCAGGAAAAGGCACCATCAAATAGTGACTGCTATGTGAAGGAAACTAGCAGGCTAGATGCTGCTAGCAAACCTGTCTCCTGAGGACCTGGCTCCAGAAGCTGGAACTGGCTCAGCTCATTCCAAATTTCCTCTTGTCCATGCGTGCGGAGCTGCAAACTGCTCTCTGCTCTCAAGCGCTGTCCTTGTGCTGTGGAATCTGGATGGGAGTGCTGACTGCATCCTGAGCACTTCTTTCAATGTGAATACAGAGCAAAGACCAGTTCCTCATTTAGGAAATCAGGTGGGCAGAGATGCTGATGGCATTTGCCTCCCTTTCCTCTCCCCGACTCTCAGAAAACCTGTTACCGAAGGATAGAGGGAATGGGGGACCTTTCTCGCAAATGTGCAACCAAATCCTGATTGTATATTCAGCTGCAGTAGGCTTAGGTAGCTCTCCTGCCTCAAACCCTGCACATGCATCCTCTTGTTTCCCCTCTACCTGCCGGTATATACCATATTCCCCTGCCTTGCTAGGCGATGCAAGGCATGATTGCTTCACATCTTTTGACTAAATCCATTTCAAAGTTCTATTTAAGTGAACAAATACACCTATAGTCCTACTCGCTGACTGAAGATACTCATCAGGAAGATCCTCTCGTCTGGAAATTAGATCTCATCCCCCGGAGTCTGCATCATGAAACATATGGTCCCTGTCTTCAGCGGCCCCACGGGCTGGAGGACAGGTGGCCCAGCTCTTCAGCACACACCACAGCCATCGCTGGAACTGCTCAGCCTGGAAAGTTAGGAAATAGCAAATGGGCTAACCTTTACTCTTCAGCTGCTGTGGAGCTTTGGGAAAGGCAGTCCTGGGCAGTTTTCCTGCACGCTTCCCCCTGTTTGGGGCTTGCTTGATGAGTAAGCCCTTGAGCGGCTGTTTGGTTGCCAAGAAGAAGTGTAACCATGAAGTGTTACTCCAGAGTGCTCAGTCGCACAGCACCGAGTACGTGTGGCAAAAAATAGCTTTCTGTAGATTGCATGGAGTACTGAGAGGAAGCTGAATTCCCTGAGGCTCTTGTAGGAGGGGGGGGGGAAGGCTTCTTTGTCCAATTATGTCATGCTCGTGCAGTCATGCCAAAGTACAATGGTGCACTGCTCCTGCTTTTCAGAGGCCCCTCAATTAATTGCTTTTCTCTGAGAACAAGGTATCTGAAAAATATAGTGATTAATGACATAGCAGGATTTCCCCCCGCAGGTCAAGCCTTCCTGAGCAAGCGTGAGGAGGTGACTAACACAGCACTGGGATTACTTCCTGAGACCTGCCAGATCCAGAAACGTTTTTTCCCCTCACTCGGTTAATTTTTTTCCATTAATAGAAACTCATCTGTAATTGAGACTATCACAATGAAATGTGAGAACAGTGCAGTAGCGTATGTAATTTAACTAATTCTGAGCCTGTTCATCCCTCTTGCTAAAACAGACCGCATTTTTAGTAACCCTATCCAGTCCTTTCCAGACGGCAACGTTTTGCTATGAAAACAAGGCAGAGGGAGGATGGTGGAGGGTGGATGGCCTCCTGCAGCCTGGGCTGTGTTTGTTGTCCTTAGTGGTGCTGGAGGTTTGCCCTTTTCTGAGCATGCCAGAGCAGTGACAGTGCAGGTGGCTGACGCTCCATCTTCACGAGGCACAGCGGCCCCTGCACAAGCCTTGCGGTTTGTAGAACGGTGCTGCCTAGGGTGGGGTTTGCATCCAGTGAATTGGACGTGGGATTTGTATAAGCAGTTTAATACTCCTGTTGCTGTATGTGACTGAATCTGATCTGGCTGACTTTGATGTTGGTCAAATGCCATGCATTTCCTACTCCACGTACAAAAGAAGAGTCATTAAATAGCTGAACCAACAAGTTTCGTGGACTTATTACCTCTCTGGTATTTAACACCCAGCAGGTTTTTCTTTATAAGCCCCCCCCAGGGTGCAGATTTTATAAAGTACCATTCCCTTGGTCAGGGTTTCAGTGTATTTCAGATTTCAAGGAAGAGGTCTTGTAATTCCCATTCTGCACTGGCTGCAGAAAAGTCATTTGTTACTAAATCATCAGGAACAGGCTGCAGATATAACTCACATGCATTCATCTTGAAATATCTTGTAAGGGCAAAAGACAGAAGGAGCATAGCTTTGTCTTCAAGGCTTGTTGATAGTAAAAACAGTTTGGTTTAGCTGCCACAAAATAACTGGGATGATTCTGAAATATTTGTTCAGCCTTTACTCTCTCATATGTTGAATGTGAAATGGCTCCTGTTACTAGCAGTTATCTTTTGTCGTAAATATATCTCTCAAGCCACCAAGACCTGTTGGGCAGATACACATGATAATGCCTCGTTTGACTGCCTTGATAAGGCTGTGACTGATGAGATGCTTGTTACTTTACTGTCACTAAGCAATTACCTCACCTGAGAGATATGTTGTTTATTTTCGCTGACTTGATTTTTCAGATGAGTTTAAACCCAGGTCACTTGAATTTACTGTTGACATTGAGTCAAGAAGTTTGCAAGTATTGGCCCCTTTTTACATAACAAATTTCCACTCTTGTTCTGATTAAGCTGCAGTTTAAGCAGACCATCAGTCTGCTGAAGAAATCCATGTTTTTCAGATGATAACCTTTGCATACTGTGAGTGAGCTTAGTTGACCAGTCTTCAGAATCCTTGATACTAAAAGCCCATTTAGAAAAAAAAAAAAAGGAAAAAAGGATAAGTGAACAGGAAATCTAGCATTTTAGATGTGTAGGGAATAAGTAATATTTTGGCTCAATGCTGAAGAAGTCTCAATACATTTAGAGAAGTGCTGAGATTCCTTGGCCTCCTTATAATACTGCACGCAGCTTTCCATTTCTGTCTCATTCCAGGCCCTCTGATCAAGAAAACATAAGCCTGCTATTTGCACACAGGCTAGAGAGGAGAAATATAAAAATAGCCACAGATCTTTGTGGAGAATAAAGCCATAATGGTTCCTTTGACCTGTGGCACGCAGGAGGAGTGATGTGGCTGATAGAGAAATAAGGGAGCCTGGCGTAACCTGTGCAGACACAGCAATAAAGCTCTGAAACAAGGCTGAGTTAAGACTGAAACCAAGCCTGCAGGTGCTGACTGGGAGTGGCTTTGGATCTTGGAGCTGTAAAAGCTTTTCTGATGTATGTTAGTTTGGGGAGAGAAAACCAAACTCTCTGCTATAATTTTCTACTTCTTTAATCAACTTCTCAGAGAGATGAGATACAAGAACATGCAGCAGGCAGAGCACAGGTAAGAGACCCAAAGATATATTAAAGAGCTCTGCCAGTGTTCTAATTTGTGCTCTGTGATTTCTTTATTGGCTGAGAGACTTAGTCAAATAGAGTAAGTCGGTATTTTATTTAATTATGATTGTACTGTTTGAAATACATTTGGAAAATAAATAATTGATACCTCATAAGACTGACTAAATTTGGAGGAAAAAAAAAAGTTCAAATATTTTCAAGAGCCTATAGTTTAAATAATAGCTGATACATGTTACTGTGATTTACCCCCACCTCAATACATTTTAGGCACGTATTCGTTTTCTTAAAGTACAAATATTCTAAAAGAAAACACAGTGGAAGGAATACTTAAAGCTAGAAATCAGTACAAGTGCCTTTCCTTTGGCCAGCAAGAAACAGAGAGCAGATTCTCCATGACATCACACAACACTGTGAAGTTCCTCCCATGTTACATCCCAAAAGCTGGGGACAGCATAAACAAAGGACATTGTGTACAAAGCATTGCAGGGCTGTACATAGTCATGTCATCTGATTACGTATTATGCTGAGATAGGATTATTTCTTTTGTTAAAAAAAATTATTTGGATTTCCTCATATAGAGTTACTGCGCTTGGTTTTTTGATGTGAAGCAAAGTATTTGACTTTGGCTTAGCAAAATGATAGCCCAGTGGAATCTTCTAGCTGTTTAACTTGCCTTTTTGTTTGGGGTGGCCTTCTGTGTCTGTCAGCTGTTTCTGCTGCACAACAGTGCTGTTCAGGTATGGCCAGAGCCGGTTGCCCTGACAATTCGCTGCTGATGAATCAGACTTGTTGTCTAGGCAACTGCCTTCAGCTGTAACTGGAAAATGATGAGTTAAGACCAGAGCCTTAAAACTGCAAGGCCTGCGAGGGTGGGCTCATCACACTTAAGGCTTTTCTAAACCTTAATCTTTACAGGCGCGTGCTGTAAAGATGCAGTCTGAGGACATAAGAGGGAATATGGCATGAACAAGAAATGACAGATGAGAGCTGCGACCTCCTCCACAGTGCAGGGATGGGCGTGGGGGTGGATCTAATTGCTTGGGCATGAACTCCACATCCCCACGGGAGGATACAGCAGGTGGAGTGGGAGCACCGAGAGCCCTCTCGTGCCTCTCTGGCATTTCGCTAAATGAGGAACAATGTCAAACTCCTTCCCTGCTGTTAAAATTCCTGTGCTGGACAGAGGAACCTTTTATAAGGTCCAGCATAGACAGTGCTTGGTAACCTAATGGAGGGGAGACCGTGCCTGGGTGATGGTGGTGCTGCCACCTACTCTTGAGGGTTGTTCTTGTTTCTCAAGAAGCAAACAAAGAAAACGTTTCTGGCTTTTTAGTGTGAATGCAGGCAGTGCCCTGCTTATGTACAGCGCTTTATGGCAGGTTCCAGTCCCCATCCTGGGGGCATCCTGGTGTAAGGAAAGATGCCAGAGAGCATAAGTAAATTCCCTTGTTCTTTGGTACACGCATCTTCAAAATTGCTTCAGATAGACTAGCTGCTTCTACCACAGTGCTGGCAAAGTTCTCATTCGGCATTGCACAAAATTAGCTGACGTGAAAGGCTCATCTCACACAGGTTTAAGTGTCCTAAACAGCATGAACTAGGAGTACTGAGCCTGGGCAATTTACAGGGAGTGTGTGTCTCTGTATATATTGATCTTCGCTCATTCTGGTTGGCTTTAAGCTATATACCAATGTGCTGAACTGACATGGTTAATCATGTCAGTAACTTGTGTAAGTGATGAAAAACATTACTGCTCTCTCCTGAATCTATGGCTGTGGTGAGTGTCTTTTTCTAGACTTGTGCTTTACCTTTGAGGATGCAATTATGGGGGCTGTAGGTGGTCTGCACCGGGGAGTTTAGGGGATGATGGTGTAAAACAGAGGTACTGGGGCAGAAAAGACAGATGAGGCCAGCAGGTTAAGGAAAGAAATACAGGAAGATGGGTAAGTGAGAGCCAAAAACCTCATATCCAGTATCCTCTGGTAGATGTTTAAAAACAGCTTCTTCTCTGGAGGAACTCCATGGATAGCTCATCTCCAGGCACTCAGCTGTTCACTTCTGCCCCTTCTGAGCATGGCTGGGCACAAAGGAAGTGCCATTTTTAAAGAAGCTGAGCTGGCTATTGAGTGGAACTTCTAAGATTCTACTATATTTTTTCCCAGTAGGTATGAAATATTTGTCCTGATTTATGAGAACGAACAAATGTCTGTCTTCTGCATTTGTGTTGAAAATTTGTGTGGCCAGCCAGTTACTGTGGTATGAGCCTGAAAAGAGAATAATAAAAATTTAAAAATGGGTAGTCTTTGGGAACAGAATATGATCAAAATGGTTTTAGATTTCCTTTCTAGTAGGGCAAAGACCATTGCTGCTCTACAATTGCCCTTGGAAGGCTGTGCAATCTGCACATACGAGGGTGGCAGCTGTTAACATAACTACAGAAATTATTTGAAGCTTCTTCCTTTACAATGTTGAATTTTATGGTCTGGTGTATATAATAAAAAAATTACCCCCAGCTAACCACAGTAACAAATTACATGTGTCAATACTGACAGATGAACCATATTTTGTACAAATATGTAGAGAATGTCACCTGAGACCTCTGAGACAAAATAGCTTTTTGTTGCAGTGCTTCTATCGGAGCCATCAACAATCTTGACAGTCTAGTTTCCTGCTGAAATTGAAACATTTCGTGGGAATAGATTAATTACCACTAATGATCTTGACAGAATGCTGTCAAAACATCTTGTTTTGATTCATATGGTATATAGAATGCAAGTCAAAACAAATCACTGGTTCTTGAAACAACATACTTTGGAGTTTGAAATTTAATGTTCTCAATTCTTCATTAAAATGAGTTCTTAGCAAAAAACTTGGAATTTCTGACATGGAAAATTGTTCCAAATTGATTCTGGGTCATATTTTTTTTTTCTTTTAGCATATATTTCAATCAAACAAATCCAAGACATATAAAAGAAAGCTCACTCTTAAAATAATGATTGTCGATGTTTGTAAAATCTCGGTATGAATGTTCTATTGACTCTAGATTTAAAGCCTTAAAATATATTGGCTGTTTTAATTGGTGCTGAGGATCAATATAATATGTTTCTCACATGTGGGGAAAAAACCAACCAAACACCCCCTCTCTCCCCCCCAAAAAACCAAACAACAACCTTCATCCTTTTTGTGATCACATCTACTGAAACTTTTGGAGACCCTGCCTAGGAATGTGCTATGCCTGACATGCTGAGAAAGACTTCCATTCTGCTTGCCAGGTACATCAAATTCTAAACCCATCATTCTTCTCAAGGAAAAGGTATTATGACAGACCTTCTTGAATGCTGCCTGATACTTAGCATGCCAGTGAATGCATCCAAACTTTCCTGTTGGCATCAAATGGGATAGCTAAAAGGCTCCCATCAAATGGGAGGTTAAAAAAATAAATTAAAAAATTAAAAACATTAAGAACAACATTTTACCATTCTTCCTCTCCTCTTCCAATATTAGTTTCACCACTCCTCTGCACATATTTTATTACGAAATACACATTAAAAGGGAGTTACTTTGTACCACTTTTACAAAGACTCTGAAACTCTGCACGTTGTACTAAGGATTACTATAGCTAGCTGTCAACATCGTAGAAGCTATTATTATTTACATTCAGTAACTGATTTTCCCAGCTTCACTTCACTGCTTTACAGCTTTATTTACTTTCTACTGTGTTGTTTTCTATAGATTTCATGAGCATTGTGGTTCCCTTGGGTAGTGTCAGTTTAAATTATTCTAGTAGAAATCTTTGCATGTGAAGTTAGGCATAATCTGTTGGATATAGTTGCCTAACAGCTAAGCCAAGCTACAAGGTGAGATGTAAGGAGTTTGCTGTATGTAAAGTAGAAGGAGAAAATACTCTAAGACTCAAGGCAACTATCATTTGCGTTTTCTGCACATACATAATGCAAGACAGTGTTTTAGTGACTAATGTAACGTGGAATGTAATCTGCATTCTCTGCAGAATTAAGGTGTTGACACCTCTATTAATAGGGGGAAAATGTGGAGCCAATTTTCTCTTTGAGACCTAGAGGTGCCATATTGAAATACATGAAATCATTAATATCCATATTTTGAATCTTCTGACGTCTCCAGGTCCTCCCATAGTGCTCCAGCTTATCAAAGCAGAAAAGCTCATTTATTTTTTCTAATTGAAATAAACAGCACTTGTGATTATAGACAGAATGTGCTGCCAGAAAGTTTTTAGCTGGAGCATTTGCCACTCTTTCTAGCAAACGTCGGGTTTATGACACAGTCAAGAGGCAGTTGAAGGTGTCAGTAAGTGAACAATGAGCTTAGTGCCTACAAGTTTATGGCAGACCTTTCTGTAAAGCCCACTGAACTGAACCCCATGCTGCTGGTGGGGAGGGGAAGGAGAGGAGGAGGGAAAAGCTGCCGTGGGGCCAAGAAGCAGCACTCTTCTTGTCAGCTGCAGTGAATCCGTATCCTGGCATTTGGAAGGGGGTGTAAGGGGCTCCTTGTGTTATTTGGGATTCTGGGCAATTATTCTGAATATAAAAAAAACCCCAAACCTCTCTGTGTCTGAGGCTGTTAAAAGCAAAATTTTGCCCAAACCTCAGCTCAAGTAATTGAAGGGGGATTTTCCCCCCTCATTCTTTTCCCTTGGTATTTTAAGAAAGCACACAATTTGTATATAAATACTTGTTCTCAGAGGATTTGGGGGGCTTGCCAATGTCTGTTTCCCTCTCTTATTTGGTAAAAAAAGAGAACCCTACATATGATGATAAGCTTTTCTCTTTCCTTCCATTTTTAGTGTGTCCTTAAGCCTCAATTTATTTTCTAGTACAAGAACTAGGAGTCAGCAAACAAAACTAGTGGGAGACACAATCAAACCAAGCAAAAGGAAGTAGTTTTTTGCACATGTGACAGATGTGTAGCTACTTGCCAAAGCAAGCTGTGGATGATGCAAAACATTTTTATATGGATTCAGGAGGAGATTTGATTTGGGAAATGTCCTGAATTGAAAATAATTGAAAGCGAAGGGGGGAAAAAAAGGTATTATTCTTTTTTTTTTTTTTTAATTAGTATATTTTAGGGCATGAACTTGCTTCATTTGTTCTTTTCCCTAGGTGTCCACATACTGCTTCTGCTGCAGACAGGGTACTGAGCTAGGCAGCCCCTTCGTCTGACCCTGCACAGCTCTTCTGCTGCTCTCACTGGATTTCACACTTTGCACTGTTAGTATTTCCAAAGTTTTTCTGGAAATAGAATAACACCCCAGAGGCAGCTGCATGTCAGCATTTGCTGATGTAATTCCTTTGAGATGAAGGGAGCTTTATAAGTAAATATAAAGTCATGTTCCAGCCTAGTACTTTTGATGAGATAGTAAAATGATTTAGAGACCAATAAATGTGAATTACTCTGTGTTAGCCATTTTCTTGCAGCTGTCCACACTACAAGAAAATAAGTGTTGTTCTCTAGAGCTCATAGAATTCCCACTGAAATAATAATTGAAACTGATAAAACCCTTACCTGGAAATCTCTGTGTAGACAATAAAAAGTGTCCGCTCTCCAGACATAAACAAAGAGCCATTGGACGTGCCAGAGTTGGGGGAGAAACACAACTGGTATGGACAGAGAGGGATTCTTCAGTGCTGGGTAATACGACTCCTCTCTATCTCCTTACAGGTTTTCCCAGTGCTTCCATGTGCTCCTTCACTCCCAGCTGGTTCTTCTGTTGTCAGCAAGTAATGGTCACGAGATGGAGGCAGAACATGTTGTCCCAGAGAAGGAAAGATGCTTTTTCCTCTCTGCCCCTTTGACTTGCAGCCTGGCTGCACTCACTTTGTTGTTCAGGGCAATTCCAGAGGAATTTGATAGCCCAGTATTCAAAGGGAGAGAAACTACAGCACTTGCTGATAGCCCAGCAGGACCAAGTCTACAAAACTATGCGCCCATCCATGCTTATTTCCTACTCACCCAAACAGGTGTCAAAGAAGTATTTTTGTCTTAACTCTCTTTGGTTAACTTAATGTACCATATATAGATAAACCAAGTTAATGACTGCATACAGTCTGGCCTTGTTTTCCTGTCACTTCTATAGAAATAGGGATGCATGCAAGCAGACAAAAAATAGGAGTTGCTCCATCATCTTGAGGGTACATTGTGACCAAAGAGTACCCGGGTTCACCTTTGACTACCATCTGCTTTTGACTTGAGTTCTTGATGATATTTAATCAGCAACTGTGTTTGCCTGTTAAAGGACTAGCAAACTTTCTGCATAAGGTGCTTTTCCGTTGCCTGTTTTTATCAGATGTGTCTTTTAAAGGACTGGTCATGGAGGATGATCAAATCCTGCTCTCTTCAAAGGAGCAGGTGCGATTTATGGTCTGTCACTACTGCTTCCCTGGCATGGAAGGATGTGCCCTGAGGAGATATTGGGATCCCCAATGTTAATCACTAGCTAAAAGGCTGAAAGCTGTGCATTAAAATAGAAAGCATAGTAGAGATATATTTAAAAAGGTGCACAGAAACAGTATGATGGGTGGAAGAGAAGGAGCTCAAAAAGGAAATAATACTTGGCAACTCTTCTGAAGACTAATGCATGGGGAACATCTCAATTAATCCACAGGAGAGCTCTAACAACAGGGTCCCAAAGCAGCAGAAAGGTGAATTGTCCTGCTCTATGTTTAATCACCAAGAGGAAATTAGTGTAACGTTTCCCCATCTGCTCCACTGGGACTTTGAAATGCTTCTCTTGCTTAGTGAGCAGGAAAATGCCAGGAAACATCTAATATTAACAAGTACCAAACTCTTCCTAGCCTAGACTTAGAAGCATTAGTTGTAACAGTGCTTTTATCTGAACAGTGCTCTTATCTATGCTATTGTTATTTAACACTTTAATTCTTGTAGGAGCAAGAATTCTCAGCTGTGGGATTGGATTCTGTTGCCCTCCATACAGTCAGAACAGCCATGCAAAAAGATTTCTCTAACAGATCCATGCTCTGAAGAGAGGGGCAGAAAATAAGAATTGCAAAGTCATACGAGCACGGGCCGCGTATTTGCATGTTCTGGTGGTACAGCCCTTTTATCAGAGACCTGCAAATTAGTGGACTGCTGGATCTTGACCCATATGTCTTCTATTGCTTGTCTCTGCTATAAGGAGGCAGAAGGCTTGATCCAGCCATGTGAGTATGCTCTTTGGTGCTGCTAGAGCTGTTGCAGGAGAGGTTACTTCCTACAGGCAGGCAGTGGTGTGCTGGAGAATTGGTGCAGAATCTCGGTCAGCAATTAGCTCCATATGCCACTCTCAGGAATAATAACACCCAAAAAGCAGTGGGGCCAGTAGGACTGCGACTCAAGAAATCCTACCTTCTTCTGTACGTGAGGGCATTTTCATACTTGCTGTTAGGCTGGCTAAATGCAAAACACTAATTTTTGGAGGGCCAGCCAGTCATGTAAAGTTGCCTGATTATTTCAGCACTAACTTTTCTTTACTAAAGGTTCTTTTGCTGTTTTCAAACAGCACCTAGACCTCAAATGCATCAGTGATTTCAGCAACTTCCTTGAAAAATAGCATAACATTTATCAAATTAATGATATATTAGTGTTGCATTTTGGTGCATTCCGTTATGGCTGGGAAGAAATGGAATACTTCCTATGTTATTAGTTGTAATAACCCAGTGTCTCAGCATTAAAAAAATCTAATTTCCCAACCATGTTTACATGCTTCACTAGGCTGTCCTCCTTTAATGCTGTTATTGACTTTATTCCTAGAGAATGGATTGCTTTTCCTTAAGAGTGGGGGAGGCGGATTTATTATCCAAAACTGCTTTAGAAATGAAAACTTTGGACAGACATTATTACATCAGCTGAGATGAGAATTAATTTAAAGGATACACCAAAAATTACATTTTTTTAATTGAGTTAGGTATGTAAGTATGTTCTCGCAGAAGTCATCTTCCAGTCTCATGATATTATCCAGTGAATCTTGATGTAAAATTTCAGCTCAGCTCTCAGCCCCCTTAGAGCAAAGCTCTGCTGCTCATGTGTTTTAAATCCTGCCTGGGCCTGGCAGCTGGGAGCACTGCACTCAGTGAGCAGGCAGGAGACACTGGGAAGGCTCTTGCATCTGATGTGGAGAGAACCAGTATGTGGATCCTGACAAAAAGATGTCATAAAATGTGATGTTTCCATAATAGCAGAGTGGGGAGGTCCCCAGGACCAGTGTGTCCCAAGAATGCCTGTGGGCATGGACACAGATGTGAGCAGAGGGTACTGGTTCCTGCCTCGCAGTGTTTATCCCAAATAACTACCCATATAGGCATGAGGATTCCTTTGCTCGTGTTCTTGTACCAGTTCTGCAAGCTTAAGTAAACATCCATGCTCAGGGTTGGAGCAGTGCTCTGCTGTGTTCTGTCAGTGAGGCAGCAGTGATTTTGTTTACTGGTGGATTGTTGGTTACTATCTATCATTGGTGAAATTGAACTCACCTTTTCCATTCAGCAACTTCGTGTGTGCTACTTCATTTGCATTAAGCATTGCAGACAGTCATGGAAATGACCCGTTTTTAATTGAAAAGGACACATTTGCTAGTCAAGTTCAACAAACCTAAGCTGGCAAAAGCATCTCCTTTGATTTGATAGTAGAGAACTTTACATATTCAACAGTAAAGTTATCCCAGTGCTTTTTCCTTTCTTCCTTCCTTCCTGCCTGCCTGCCTGCCTTCCTCCCTCCCTCCTTCCCTCCCTCCCCTGGTTACAAAACCCATGCATTTAGACATTTGCTAGTAGAGAGAAGCATGAGGACCTGAAGCGTATCTGTTCATACTTCAGCTAGGGCATCAAAACAGAGATAATTTCTGAAATACAGCTTGTGTCACCAGGCAGGTGATTGAAACAGGCTTCAGTATGCAGGCCTAGCTTACCACAGCAATTAAATGTGTTTCTGCCTTAAGGCATGTGAATTAGGGCTCTCCTAAATTAGGATCAAAAGACATCAAATGCCCAAATGTTCCTGATCTTGTTTAAGCAAACAACAATTAGATTTCCAGTATGTTGCAGCCCTGATTTCCATGTTTTCTAGACAAATGGCAATAGAGAGCAGCTGAGCATCTGCAGTAAGACAGATGTTTATTGCAGGGCTATTCTGCAGTCAGATGCTTTTTTGAGCTGGCTGGGCTTTATTCATGCTCCTTAAATTAATCACAGCTGAACTGCTCAAGGCCAATACTGTTTCTTGGGAAGTACCTGACTGATTGAGTCTCTCTTTGGATGAAGAGGAGGAAGAAAATACAAATCTGTTCTGCAAGTAAACTTCTATTTGAGCTGGAATTTTGGGAGATAACTCTGCTGTTTGGGTTATGGTGTGAACACAGCTGCTTTGTATCACTGATAGGATAGGCATGGGTGCTTAACAACCAACATTTCTGTAGGTGAGAGGTGTTCACGGGAAATAACGGAAAGGAAATTTTTACAAGAAAATTGAGCTAGGTAACCCTTTAATCCTGTGTCCTGAGAGGGTTTGCCAAGAGGGGCTTTGGCTGTACGGATGAGTGGTTTGTATATGAAAGCTCAGACTTTCAGAAGCAGGGGACCTTATAACTGCCTTCCAATACCTGAAGGGATCCTACAGGAAGGGTGGAGAGGAACTCTTCACAAGAGCGTCCACAGATAGAATGAGGGGAAATGGTTTTAAACTGAAGGAAAATAGCTTTAGATTGGATCTTAGGAAGAAGTTCTTCATTATGAGGGTGGTGAGACTCTGGAATAGATTGCCCAGTGGGGTTGTGGATGCCCCTCCATGGAGGTGTTCAAGGCCAGGTTGGATGAGACCTTGAGCAACCTGGTGTAGTTGAGAGGTGTCCCTGCCATGGGAGGGTGGATCAGATGATCTCTGAGGTCATTTCCAGTCTAAGCCATTCTATGACTGTTCTGCTGTATCCTACTTTGGAAATTGCATATAGTCTCTTGGGGAATATGAACTCAAGAAATATTGTCCTATACTATCTTTGGAAAAATATTTTAGCAGAAAAAAGATGATTTTGCTAGACAAGGTATTTCTGTACTTGGGTGTTCTAGGGTTTTGTAGACATTACTTATGGCTTTTAGGAATTTATTTATCTAAAGAAGACATCTTTATTTATCTAAAGAAGCTCTTCCCCCTCTATCTTGACTTAATTACATGATATAAACTCAGTGAAGTTATTTTTGGTTTACTGTGAAATGAACTTATGAGTTCAGTTCTGTATTTTTATCAAAGGCTGGAGTTGGTAAACAAATGCAGGCGACTTCCAAGCATTTTCTATTTCTGGTTATCTAACAGCTAATAATTAACTGAGATGGAAAAACACTGCTAAGAGTGGGGTACCTCAGGCCATGAAGATATGTCCTTATAATGTGTGCTACTGGCACAGATGTAAAAGAGGTGTTTGGAGCTTGCATTGGTGTTTTGGTCATTTCTTTTGCATATGTTTCAGTACTTTCTATCTGTTGGAGCTGTACAAAGCATAGAAAAATCCTCTAGGTGTTGATTATTGCAACGTTGATGTTTATGAACCATCAGTGTATTCTTCTGCTGTGAGCTCACACACCAAAACGACTGCCTGTAGCGAGGACTGCAAGAGCTGACTTTGTGCTTAATGGCTCTTGCAACTTGATGGGAATGTGGCTGAAATGACAAAAGCAGAGTCATGCTGCACGCAGATGCTTCAGTGGAAATCTGGTGGGAGAAGCCAGCATACCAAACAGCATTTTTTTTTTTTTCTGTCTAACATTGTCTGGAAGCACTGGAAAAGCAGCCCTTACCAGGAGAGTGGAAGGAGGCGAGTACATCCCGTAGCTTTGGTGGTGCTTTGCGTCCCTGAGGCAGGAGGGAATTTTCAGGAAAAGCTGGCATCTCTGGAGTTTTTTGACAAATGTACTTTCTTAAATATTTTGACTTGGAAAACTCCAGTTGTGAATATATGCAACACTTCAAGGTGTTTTTACAGTTGCTCACCAGAGAAACATCTGTCTTTTAAGAGATACTCCTTTTCTAGTTGTGGACATTACTGACACCTTACAGAGTCCGAAGGTGGCTCTGGACATTTGCTTGGAGGCTGTCACAGTCAAGGCTCAACCTTCTGTTACTTGCCCAAACACTGTGATTGAGGGAGAATTTATCCCCACTGCAGCTGGTGGTACAGAAAGAGGGACTGGAAGAGGTGGCCGCTGCCTTGTGTAGGTCACTAGTTGAATAGAGAGTACAGATGCAGGGCAAAAAGATGCAGAGCAATGTATAGCCAACTGATGAGAAAATGAAAATGAATATTTTGTATCTGTTTGAATTTTTCTGGCATTAAAATTACAGTGGGCTACACAGAAAAACGGAGCAGGAACAGTAGTAAAGAGAACAGGAAGAAGAAGATGATAAATAGCTGAAGACAGGCAAGAAGGTTGACCCAAGAGAAATGGAAACAGATTGGAGAGGCTAGAACAAACAGGGAGAGGTTCAGTCAAAACTCTTTTCTTACAGGTAGTCTCTGATGTCTTCCTGATTATGTTTTGTTTTTTCCTGTGGAAGCTGAGCTGGCTCAGCACCCTGCCTGCTCGATGGTGTTCCATGCTCCCATGGATCCCCAGCTGCAGACCCTGTCTTGCCCCTTCTCCAGTGCAGCAGCACCAGTTTGACTGTTCTAGTGACACCGCTTGTTACATTTTCTGGCTGCAAAGCTGTAGCTGGGAGTGAGGGTCCCATTTTTAAAACCACGGTACAGGGAATCTGTCATTTAAATAGATTAAAATGTTATTTAAAATTCTCATTACAAAGTAATTCATTGTAGATGTTCAAAACAGCCTTCAGCTCTGTATAGCTTCTCTAGGTTGATGTGTTGTTGGTTGTTTTTTTAACAGTCCACCTACAGTGAAAAGCTGTCCAAACCAGATAGCTATTCCTTGACTATCTTCTTACAAATAGGCCCATATGAACATGATGTTTTTGCTGAAGTTTTGTGATTTCTTATGTTAAAACTCCAAATCCACTAGTTATTTCCTCAGCTATCAGAGCCACATTTCAGAATAGAGGTTGACTTTGTTGAAGTTTAACCCAAAATCACTAGTTGAAGTCATTTGGGTTATAAATGTAAAATAGGTTGTCAGGGCTTTTTTCAGATTGTAAAACCTTTGGCTTTGAATCCAAAATACACTTTTCTCATATTATTCCTGTCTCAAAGGATTTGAAATTATGCACTGAGTTTAGATTTCAGTATTTAGTGAAACTTCCATTTTATGTTCTGTAAACATCAGTGGTGTTTTTCTTCAAATAGAAGTGCAACTTAAATATACTTATAGTAATTTGCCTTCTAGTTCTTTTACGCTGAATAGGGTAATTGAAATTCTTCCTTCTTTGGTCTGAAAATATTGTCATTAAAACAAATGTCTGCTCCGTTGACATTTTTATCACAAATGTGTTCAGAGGTACTGATTTGATCAGGATAAGCATCACCAATTGCAACCTTAATCTTACAATCTACTGTCTTTAAACATAAGTGGTGTTCTCTGTGTTGCTGTTTAGGAGACTTTATTTCCTCCCCGTGAGAGGAGACAGTGTTTCAAATGCAGATGTAGTTGGAGTGAGTATGCGAGCACGGAGCGATGTGGGGCACTACAAGTTGTTTTGATACATAGCATCCTTGTCCCTGACTTACTTCCCTTTTCTTCTTGGTCTAGTTGCCTTACACTTGGTGTAACTAAATGCTGTTTAGACTCTGACCTGTTTCTCAGGGGTTTCACAGTGGTCTGAGTCATTGCAGAAGGTAAGAAACCGTACAAATCACATTTTACAGTTCACAGTCATTTTCTGCATAAAGTTTCTGTGTGCAGTGCTCAGTCAACAGGAAGGAGCACGCTCTACCAAACCCAAGGGGAAGCCACTTTATCCAAAATAGGCGTGCACACACACAAAGGAAGCCAAGCACATGTGTAGGAGGAAAACAAGTTTTATCCCTGGTGGAAGCAACAGATGAAATGGTTTTGTAGGCAAATGGGACTTAGGGTGGCCATATACTTTTTAACTCTCTCTGAAGGACCTTGGGAGCTTTAATGTCTGGAAAGAAACCAAAAGGTGTAATGCATAAAAAGTTAATGATAAAAGGGGAGCAGGTGTTTTTTCTCTCTTGGTAATTCATAATTAATGTTTTCAAGGCTGGAGAAGGGAGGGGGTTTGCTGGGTTTTTTTCCTCTCTTATAACTTGGGGAATTTTAGAGCACAGTAAACAATGGGTTTTCCATTCCAGTGAACAAGCTGTTCTGGGCTCTCAAGCTGTAGCTTTTAGCCCATTAGAGTGAATCCTGCTGGAGTGATGGATGCTGCAGCCACCATGCAGTGTAGGCACTCTGGTGTGTCTCTGTACTTAATTAGTTGGTGAAATCAGCTTGAAAGGCAGCAGTTGCCTTGACAGAAGCACTAAGAGAGGTTAGTTGTCTTGTGTTGAGGTTTTTATGAAGGAAATATTTGGCTTCCAGGGGACAACAGTTGGCTGGAGCCTCAAGCAAAGGAGGTGGAAGAAAGAGTGAGCATTTAGCCAAGAGGTGTGGGAAGTGCCTCGCAGTAAAGGGCAGACAGGATTTGGTTCTATTGGCACAAGCTTACTAGTCATTGGGCAGTATTTCAAGAGTATGTAGGAGCTGGGCAAATTGAACTCTGGCCTTGCTTTGCGAGCAGCTGAGTGCCTGCCTTTCCTCAGCATACAAAGTAGCTCTGATATAGCACCGTAATTACATAAGGAGATGATGATTTCAAATGTTCTCAGCAGAGCTCCTGGGCCAGACAGCAGCTGGTGCTGGTGGTGGGGCTACATGGGGAACAGCTTCAAATAATGCATCATTTAGAAAAGGCCATGTCCCATGCCCACCTACTCCTTGGCTGTGTTTCAGGAAAGACTGGTCTGTCCCAGTCTCTGTAAGCTGAATATCAGCTCTGATGACAAGAGGCTATGGTTTGCTCTCGTTGCAGAATAAGGCAAACTGTGTTTTGGGCCGCGTTAGAAGGAACATACCCAAGCAGACCAGGGGATATCTTTACCCCCACCTACTTGGCACCCGTGAGACAACACCCAGAGTGCTGGAGCCAGTTCTAAAGGAGGTGATTCCTCACTAGCTGCATCTGACTGTGACTGCAGGCTCTCTGCTTTTACATGCCTTGCAGTGGGCATTGCTGCTTGTGCTGGGCTGAAGAAGCACGAGATTGTTTTGCAGGTAATGGGCTCTGTTTCCTGACCAGATGTTAGTTTTTGATCTTTATTTCTTACCTGTTTTCACTTCACGGAATTCTATAGAAACTTTCAGCTAGCCGTGTCAGGGCTCAAGATTAGATGATGCAAACAGTTGCACCTTTGTTTTGTTTAAAAAACCAAAAAACCAAAACTCCCTGGGCCCAGTCTCTGCGTGGAGTCCTTGCTGTTAGGTACCATGTGGCAGAAGGCACATCTCCAGTATAAGCATGGCAATAGATACAACAAACACACTCATTAAAGCAGCTGTGCCAGTCGTGTCTCTAAATTGTACTCTTGGGTAACTGACTCTTTGTTATTATACTTTCCCCATAGCATCACCTCGAATAGAGGACTTCCTTCTACCTGCATTTTTCAAGAAGAATGGTTCTGCTGTTGATTGGCAGACGTTAAGTTAGCAACAGCTTTTGTCCATGCTCTAATAAAAAGTCACCTATTACTAATAAAGTCCACTAAGGTACCTGGAGTTTATAACCCGCCCGACAGGGAGAAACATTTGCGGAGCAGCAAATAGGAGGGAAGGCAGTTACACTTTCCTAAATGAAAGGACTTAGGAGATGTCTACAATGAGAGTGGGTGATGCAAGGAGATGAGCATTTCTAGCCAGACATTCTCTGTCCAGGAGAAATGCCTGCTACCCATGTCTGAACAACACTGCTCCTTTTCTATCATTCCTCATTGTCCTAGGTAAGTGTTTTGTTGAATATGAAAATATCGTGTCCATTGTGTGTTTTATTGCTGTATTTGAGGTTTTTTTAATTGTCTTGGTTGTTTTGGAGTTGTTGTTTTTAGCTTAATGATAGCTAAAGATGTTTAAACTTCATATGAGTCTGAATAGGTAGCAGTAAGAATCAAACCAAGAGTATAAGGCTAAGGAACCAGGAAACTCTGGAGTTCTAATTTTGGTGAAGTGTGGGTCTAATTGTAGTGATTCAGGTGATATAATTACCTCCAGTACCATGAACAGATCCACGGTGGAACATCTAAGTAGTAGTAGTAGTGAGTGCCTGTAGATTAAATGACTGCTCAGCACTGGGATGTCCTCCCTCTCACAAAGACTTTGGTCTCTTATTTTCAATGGGCTTATGCTGGTGAGGTGAGGAGCATCCTCAGTCTTCATCGACCTAACCAGGAGTTTGGGATGCTTAGCAGCAGTTGGACTGGTCTCCAGCTGTGATACAGTATCCTCATACACCAGAGCGTGACTCCTTTGTACGGTAGTTTTGGTGCAGTCAGTGACTTACACCGAAGTTAGGCTGGAGAAGCTTTGGAGACTGAGAAATATATATGCTCAAGTCCAGGTCTGTCCTCAGTTGCTTTCAGCTTCATATGTAGTTATGAGAGATGTACAGCTCAAGGGCCAATGCAGTCTACCAAAGAACTATCCCTCATCTCAGATCCCTTGAGCCACATAAACATAGATGAGATGAATCCACATTGTACCTAATAATCGCGAAGCTGCCCTTGATCCTTATGTTGCTTAATTTTCTGAACCAACCTGTTGTATTTATGGGCCTACCCTTTGCATCATCTTACTGCTGTTATATCAACTGTGTGAATTAGGGATTACTGCTCTCCCTCTGTTTTGCCCATAGCCCAACAGACTGGCAACATCACCCAAGTGAAGCTTGCCTGTGTGCTGTTGTGAGTGGCTATGAAGAGACGGGTAGGTTATGACTGAAAACCAGAAAAAAAGTGCTTTGTCGCTCACTAGTAATGTAGCCAAAAGGTCATTGAGGGCTCCCACCCTTCATGGCAGTATGAGGGGCCAAAGGTGATGTAAGAAACTGTTCAAAAGCTCTGGACACATCATGATGTATTTTAAGGCATTTGTGAAATTGTTTCCCTTTGCTTATTATTATTTAGTGAAAACTCAGGAATGGGATGGTGGTTGCCAGGTGTCTTTTCTGTGTGTGCCGTGCTCCTAAAGAATGGTGAAGGGCAAAGACTTTCCAGCTTTCATCTAGCTTTGGCAGAGAGTAATTTAGAGGGGAGTGTGTTCTGGTAGACTAATGCTAGATGGAATTATAACATCAAGGAAGGTCTTGATGGAGTGAAGAAAAGGGGAGTTTGGTAAAAATGTACATTTTGTTCGCGTGCCGTATGGGGGGGCACAGAAGCCACCAAACACCTTTGATGCAGTGTTAATTCAAAAGCAAATCTGAAATGAACATTGGTAATAGTTCTTGTCCTGTGGTTTGAAATGGTCACTTAGTATTCAGATATAGATTAATTTTCAATATTTTTTTGTTCCTTGGTTTGTTGTTTGTGTTGTTTAGCTTTTTAATTCAGACAGAATGTCTGTTTGCAGATTGTTAGGGTCTTACTCTAGACATATTTCTAAGTAAGGATGAGTATCTTACTTAGTTTTGCTCTGTGGATCATTTTCAGTATGATAAACAAAGGCTTGCGGATGAAATTGTAAAAAAATAGATTGGCCTTTGGATTATGAAGAGAGAACAAACACTTCAAAGAGCTTTCAATACTTGGAAGTAATAAGACATCCTAGTTGAAGATGACTTTTACTGTAAGGTGCAAGGCTTGATAATAGCGGTCAGGAACCGTTATCAGAGGGGTATGCAGAACTTTCGGGAGGGGCAGCTACACCTGAATGTACTCAAGAGTAAAGAAAGAAGGAAGGTGCTTCAGCAATAGCAGCTGCCAGCCCGGCCTCTAAAAAGGGAGAAATATCGCCATCTCCAGGTCACTCTTCTGTATGGTGACTAAGACAAGGTAATGTGAGAAGCAGTCAACTGCAAGTAATTAAAAAGAAATCTTAAGTTCTGCTTGAAAAGCTCTGACGGAACACAAAAATAAAGTCACTGCAATAGAGGAAAGTCGTTTTTTCTTTAGCTGTACCCTCTTTCCTAAAGAAAAAGCCACTGATGAATAGCATTTGTCAGGCTGTCAGAATCCTGGTATAATAGTGTTCTTTCGTTAAATAAAAGGAAAAAAGTCCAAGTGGTATTTTAAGCATATTTCATAGTTTTAAGACAGTCTAACTACCACTTGTGCCTTCATATAAAAATTCTGCAGTCTTTCTTTACAGGTACAACACCACAATAGATTCAAGTTCTCAGTAACTGTTAACATGTCATTTTGTGTGTTTTGACTGTACAAGTTGAATCTCTTTTGAGAATCATAGCTGTGTGCAAATTCTACTATGCCAAGAGCCAAACACAAAAAAACTTGTTACGGTTCTGCTTTTTATTACCCTGACACTGATCTGTTACATGCATGGGGATTGTTTGCTGGAAGTCTAAGATGAGGGGGCAGAGGAATGTCATCTGAAATATATGCCTATTCCTAATTCTTAAGGTTATCAAGTTAAATAATTAAAGATCTACGTGGGCAAATTGAAAGTAAATGTCGAGTTTTAGCCCTTGAAATGACCATAATTTCAGCACAATACATGTGGGGTTGAAGTCCAATAGAATTTCACAATACTTCAAAGGCAAGCTTTTAGTGCTTGCTTCCAGATGAAACTGAAATATCATCTGGGAGCAATTTTATCACACTTGCGTTCTTGACCTGGTCCCTGGCTTTCTAATTAACCTGTTGCTGAGTGCCTGTGTTCTGGCTTCACCCATAGAAGAGAAGACTGAAATGCATAAATAAGATCCGTGGTTAATGCCGAGTACTCTCAGAAAATGGCTTTACATGTGGCTACTAATCACAATAATTGGCAGGACGTTCAGAAGAGCTGGGGAAGGAAGGAGGGGTGTATTAGCATCACTCTGTGCTGGCTCCCGGAGAGACTTCATAGCAGGTCTCTGAATGTCAAATAAGTGCTGACTGAACACCTCCCAAACCCACCTCTGCTGTGCTGAGTGCTGCTTATGTTGGTTACATCACTGTGTCATCTTTGAGAAGAGTTCTGTATTTCTGCAGTTATGGTTGTATGTCTACTTTGTACTATGTTTGCAGTTTTCTTTTTTTTTTATGGGTTAAACTAAGAAAACAGTAGCTCAGCTTTGAGACAGAGTCTCTGAGAAAGAATTTGTGGAAATACAGAAACTGTAGTGTATTTTACAACAGAACATATTTTCTCCTTTCCTCTGTTCTGCATCTCTCAGACATGAACATGTTAACTACAGCGATTTTGTTTGTTTAATGGGCAATGGATTTCTTTAATATCCTATTTAGTATCTCCATTTCTATTTAAAAAAAAAAATAGGGTAAAGATAGTGTTCAAATTAGAGATCAGGACTCCTGAAGCTTATAAGTTGTTTCAGGTCAGGGGAGAGGTCTGACTAGTCCACTCCTTTTCTTGACAGCAGCTAGAAGATGCAAAGGGAACAGTATGAGAAGCAGCTGAGAATATTTCAGCATTCATTTTTCCAGATTATCAAGTTTTATACTAAAAGAGCAATGTGGACATATTCACGCATTTATATTCACGTAAACAAGACTTTGTTGTTGGGTTAAATATATAACTTGTCTACGCCAAGAATCAACCTCAAAAGAAAACAGTTTTCACAGGGTAGAGCCTTTAGCACAAGAAGCTATCAGATATGGGTAGCAAGGGTTTCCTATACTATGGTAGCAGAAGGCATGTTGGTACCTCAGCTGCTCATGGCCTCATCTGAGACTCCTGTTCCTGACTTCTGGTAAACCAGGTAGTTCCAAGCTCCGCCTTTGTAGTTGAAAAGATTTCTAGTGTGGGGGGCTTTCTTTCTGATGAAAGATGGATGCAAATACAGCTTGTTTACAGAAGTGAGAAAACAGCCTCAAGAGAGTATCAGCTGTGCAACAGAGGTGGAGGGGAGGAAGAGAGCCGAGTGTGCAGTGCTATTGACACTCATTCCAAGCCGCTGGTTTTGCATTTGTTTCTTTTACTTGCCAAATTATAGATCAAAGTACAGGCCTGAATGTGCATGTTGGGAAGAAGCACTTGGATAACTTCTACTTAATTGTGTTACAGCCCGTTATTGCATTAAGACATAATTGTCGATTTCATTAGAGTTAATCGTTGCAATTTTAATGTCACTATCAAAGTGAAGTATCCTAGCTGTGAGAAGCAGCATGTCATCTTCTATTGTGTAACGGCCTACATGCTACTACATGCCCGAGATCAAGATTTGGCTGTCTTTCTGAGAGACAGATTAGATGTTAACAACAAACGATTGGGTTTGGTGCAGCAATTATGGGGTGATCCGAATCCCTCGAGGAAGGAGGTCAGAATGGCTCTCCAGGGCTAACGTGTCTGATTGTGGTAAAGCTTAGATACCTGTGGCTCTTTTTTTGCTGCAATTCTTTTAAGGGAAGCTGCTTAGCTGCACTAATGTGGTATTAAGCAGTTAGCCAAGCAGCTCCCAGATCTTTTCATGGATACTGAATTGCCTTGGTTTTGTGTTCCCAGAGGATAGGTTGGGGCTGCTTTGCTTTTGGGAAGTACCTCTTGTGTGCTGGAGGAAGACTCTCCGAAGTCTTACACCAAAAGTTGTCTCCGGCTCATCGTGTGGCATATGCGGTGGTTTGCTGCTTTGGATCAGCTAGGGCTTTTGAATGGTTAAAAAGACCACCAAAAAACATGGTAGAAATGAATGCATGTGTCATTTAGGCAGGTCGGTAATTATATTATATTAGAATTATTTTTAGTATTGTCGACTCGCCACAAAAGACAGAACAATCTAGATGCTATCTTTGTTCTAGTGTACGGCTCCTTCTGCCTCTTTACTGGGAGGGGAAAAGATACTAAATATGATTTAGGAGGTACTTAAAATTGTATAGCAAAGCCACTCTTAGGGAAAGCCGTGATAAGACAGTTACTTAAGGCTAAAATTAACTGTTTTATCTCAATAAAGGCCAGGATTTTCTCTTCTAATGGCTTTTAGAGTCCATTTCCTTCTCAGCGAGGCAGAGGCAATAGAGAGCAACCAGAAAATCATTTTCTGAGTTGAAAGACTTAGCAGATGTTACTGGGAAGATGTAACTTGCTTTGTGACTGATACTTTTTTCTCTTCAATTCCTTGTTGACTGCTTTGGACACATATTGCGTAGGTGCTGGCTCTGCAGTGAGGTCCCCAGAAGGATGCCAGTTTATTACCTCTTACAGCAGTGGGAAACAGAGTAAAATGGTGTTGTCAAGGCACAGTTTTTCCTTGAAATACCTAGTCTAAAGACAAGAGCGAGAAGTAGGAAAAGAAAGAATACTGCTAACCAAATGTTGCTCCTGTGGCGTGGGATAACTAGCCAGCCTCACAGATCCTTCCAGCAGGCCTGGGAGTTCGCTGCATTGCTTGCTCCAAATGAACCCGAGCATCAGACGGAAGTTTTTTTCGTGTCATTCCTCTGTCAAAAGGCTGAATTAAGACAGCACAGCTTGGCAGAGGCAGGGAGGTGGCCTTTCAGATGAAGGCCTGGCTTGTAGCCAGCCAAACTCCTGATGTCTGTGTACAGCCCCAAGCTTCAGCAGAGCTTCGGCAGAGCTGATGGAGCAAAGAGGTTGTGCCTCGAGCCCTGCCGGGTTATCTCAGGTCAGTGCTAGTTACAGGGAGGCAAAATTGCCTCCTCTTAGGAAGCTGGGACGTCTGTGCCTTCTGGATCAGTAAGCAGCGGAGTAACAAATCACCTCTGTAACTGGCAGCAATTGTTGTCATCCCAACCAGCCCTGACCTAACCGACCGTAGGTTTTGCAGCACCTATTTGCATTCTGTGGCTTCCTTCAATCAGGGCGTCATTCATTGCTGCGACTGTTCTGCCAGCAGCTACATGACGCCTGGGGATGCCAGCACAAGAAGGAAAATGACATTTTGAGAGGGATGTAATTTCTTTTTCAACACTGCAAAACATCCACCCATCTGTCACAAACGGCTGTCTTCTTTCCCAGCTCTGCAGCATCTCTGTATCAGTCGCACACAGGGTACAGCTCAGCACAGGGGAATTTATCAAGTTAATGTAATCAATTATATGCCAGTTCACATTACTTATGAGTGCCAGAACCACCTTCTTTTCACCTCTTGCCGCCAGGTTTGGGCTTTTATTTTAAGCTTATCCTAGAGAAAAGAGCTGGAGAAAACACAAGTGGGGAGATATCACTGAAGCGTCCCTGGAAGACCAAGCTGGCTTGCAGAAAAACCGAGTGTCTGTATCCTGAAGGAAATCTGCTGTCAGGATGCAGAATCAGAGGTGGAATACTTAAAGCTACACAGAGCTGATTGCTCCCCAGATCCTCCCGCTGCTCCTTTCTCTTTGAAACTCAGCTCAATACCTTTTGTCTGTGTTGGAAGATGCTCATCCCTTATAGACGTGGCATGACTTGCCTGATGAGCTGTCAGGCTAATAGCAAACCAAATAATCATCACACTGTTGATTCTGGAAATCAAGTTTAGCTTAGTAAAACACTAGTTGCAGTGACACTTACCATCTTGGGGTATGATCTATGTTTTTCAGTGTCACTCTGCCATTTAGAAACTGCACAGTAGAACCAGTACTTTGAAAAGCATTCAGTTAACCTTTGGTGAAACATGTCCTGTGACTGAAATGAAGTGTCAGTTGCACGGTAATTAATAACATGCTGCAAAGTTCTTGCTGCGTGAAAATACAGCATTGGGTGTGCCTATATTACCAGAAGTACTTTCAGTTCAGATTGACTTGAAATTTTGGCTGATTAAGCTGTCAGCAACTCACAACAACTATAAGAAGAAGAAAACATTTATTAGTAGCCTCAGAAACTGCAGGTATGTTTACAAGAAACTCTGATTTGGCTCTATGAACAGGAGCAGGCTGTAATTTTAGGTTTGTTTTTAAACGTTTGTTTACTCATTACTGCCATACTGATCGTTTATAAAACTCAAAGAAGTCCGAGTCACGCTATTGCATCAAGGCATGTTAGCAAATCAGCATTAGAGTACCAATAAATACATGGGAGTCTGAAACAGAGCAAAGTCCAGGAAAAAAGGCAATCTAATTTAACGTAGAGTATTACCCATTCTGTGCATAAATTGGTATTTATCCAGTTACCTAGAGCAATTCCATTGTTAAGCTATTTAAGAATAGCTTTATTAAAAAAGGTGTAAAGAACACATTGTGGACACACTCTTACTGTAAAGATTAGGCAATTTACTGTTTTATCTGCAAATTATTTAATTTTCTCAGATGCTTCTACCACTGTCTTCCATTCAGTCTCTTATTGCCACTTTCCAAAATACCTCATTCTTTGAGACAAGAACTTTATTTCCTTTATTGGGCATTTATATATGTGTCTTGTGTATCTGTGTGTCATCACTGAGTTAGAAATCAGCCATAACAATACTGGAGAAAATTTGTTCTCCTTGTGTCTCAGTCACCTTGAATGGCAACTTCTGGAAGTGAGATAGCATTTGTCATTCTGAGAGTGCTGCTATTTTGTTGGCGAGATAAGATGAAAACTGGGATTAGTAAAGCACGCACATGGCTTATCAGGAAGTTCGGTGGATGCATTTTAGGTTTGGAGCACTATGAAAGATGGGACCTAATCAGGAACTTTTGTGCTTAAGCCTTTGCAAACTTGAATTTTTTTTAAGCATCTGTATTTATCTATAAAAAAGGCGCCTGAACTTTATCTGACCACTCCCTGAGAAGAGACAAAACTGAAACACCATCCCTTAATGGAGAAGTGATTGACACAGGGAACACTTTTCCAGTCACTGCTGGCAAAGTGCTTTAAATTTAATAATCTTAAATGAAGCCATTTATTTATTTAACTACAAAGGATGGAGGTCCCTGCTGTAGGCTACTGTCCAGAAGGTGTGCCCGTGGGAAGGGGTGCAGAACATGGAAGGTATCGTCGCAAATACTGAACAGAGAAGTCAACCTGCATGTATTGCTCCACGTACCGGTGCTCGTTTGTCAAGGGTGGTGTGTGCTTACTAACTAGGTGGCTCCAAAGGCCCTAGGAAATTGCTTTTTCTCTCTCTTTCATCAGCTTTTTGTCTCCTCCTTATGTGGAGGGATCCAGTTCCTGCTATTACACTCTCTGGTCCCTTCTACAGAGCAAGGAAGTGGCAATGCTACCATGAGGCTTTGTCCATGAGGAGTCGCTGCTCAGACTCTCCTGGAGCATCCCAAGAACAAAGTTAGATATTAGCATGCAAGATAGTAGTGGCCATGGCTTTGCTGCCTGGACTTACTTGTCCTGATGAGGAGCAAGAGAGTGTGTAAGTCAGGAGGACCCTGTGGTATGGGACTGAACTATTTTGGCAGCTTGTGTGCCCTGGAGTCATAGTGAGCTTACCTGTGACTTGTGACTAAGGAATTTTTGCAGATGAATAAAGAAAATACAGACATGGGTCTAAATTCATTTTGTTCCCAGTTTGTTCATGTGAAAACTTTGGAAAGAGGAAGTCTTCTTGCCATTCTCTGTAATCAGTATGGAAACTGCCAAGGGATTCTGCAGCTCTTGCTCCTGTCCGTGGGGCACCATCATCAGCCACCACCACCATCTCTCATATGACTTAGGAGACAACAGGCTTACTTCTGTTTTTCTTTGTGCAGCCTGCTAGTCCAGTGACCCATGTGTGACTGTCTGATTGCTTCTAACAGGAAAGGTCCTACAGCTAGCACCAAGCTGTAAGCTTTGCTTCTCCTTTAGGACTCTAAAAGGCTTTTCTTCTAGTCACCCATTAGGCTTCCATGGTGGAAGAGGGATAAAAAGCAGGTTCAGCCCTATTCCTGTGAGAAGAGGGGATTTTCCTCATGCCCTGCAGATATGGAGACGTGTAAACAGAAGACAAAGATTTTTCTTGCTTCTGTAGAATAAATTCTATTGGCTAAAAAAAAATAATTGCTTATATCTCTGACAACCTCTTCCAGCCAGACCAGCAGGGGACAGGGAGAAGGGCCAGAAAATTCAGACTGGATTGCCTAGAGGTTTATTACTGGGATGATGGTCCAGCTGGACTGAAGATATGGGCAGTCTGGGTTGGGGCTAACCAGTATGTGGGGCCAGTGGGAGTGCTCTGTGGTTCATGTGTGGTCAGCTCGCAGTGTGATGAGTGTTGAACTATTTCAACCCATAAACCCAGTCACCCATTTGTAATCAAAGCCTGTCTGTGCCTTAAACTATTGACTTAGAAAAAAAGTCAAAACAACAGTACAAAACCCACCCCAGAAACCCCTGACCGTTTTATCTCCAGTACTGTAATTGTCATAGCTGAGTTATGGCCAGAATGTGAAAATACTGTACTCGGAATTTGCTACTTCTTTTGTAGTAATAGGTCTGTTAGCAAACTGTCAATCTAATCCTATTTGTTTCAAAGAACAGTGTGATGTTCTTTTCTGCAATAGAAACTCCATTATCCACCACCTGAATATGCTACTGAAACAACACAATATCCTTCAAATGTCTTGAATCTTTTCATATGTCTTGTCTGGCTTTAGCTGCTTTGAAAATGTTTTACTTTTGGCTAAATCATTACAAAAAAAATTCTAGTCATCTCTGCTAGCAAAGCATCCTTGGTTGTAAATTGGAGAATAGGATGCAGCAGTCGTACTGCCTGAGAATATCTTTGAAGACACAGCAAATGCTTCATGTCAGGTTATTGAGTGCACCTTTTAATGAGCTGTCTGAGTGAGAAACGGAAAGATTGATTATGGGGGTTGGAGTTAGGTGAGTAAGTACCTGTCAGGTGGAAAGCGGGTGGTTTACTGGGGGGATGGTTGGTTACCTAGAACCGTTACAGGGGTCTGGAGTGGAAATACAGAGAAAATGCTGGTTGTTATAAAAACCAACAGCAAAGGAGGGAGGAGGCTGGTGCAGGGAAAGGACACGGTGAGAGGATGTGATGCTGGGTGAGTTCCCAAGCCCTCATCTCTCAGCCTGAGCTCCAGTCAGGAGCAAACACAGAGCAGCAGGGACACCAGTCCATCTGCCTTTTCTCAGCCATTAACCCAGTTTGGTTTTGGCACTGGACCGCCACTGGTAGTAGTTTTCCTAGCCTCTCTTTGGTTAGATGAAGATGGACTCTGATGGCTACTGCAATAGCAAGGTTCAGGAATTTGGTTCTGAGCCTTTGACAGCATGCTCAGAAAGGAGCTAGTGCTGTGCTGTGTGCTGAGGGAGGGAGGGCAGGTTTCCTGCACTGCCTGTGCAAGGCCATCCCAAAATGTTACACTAGCAAACGTTTAGACCTCAGGCCGGGGACGAAGGACAGTCTGCAGAAGAACGTACTGTGTTACAGTTATACAGTGGTGGGTCTTGACTTCTTGGGAAGGCAAGTGGAGGAGTCAGTCTCTCGTCTTGTTGTCCTGCACAGTGTCCAAAGACTAAGCAATGTTGGTATCCTGAAACTGTGATACAGGAGGAAATGGCCTCTATTTGTGACCCAGCCACAATTAATGCATAGCTATGGATGAAGAGTTGTTACAAATAAACCTGAAGCCTGATGTCTGGTCCCATTTGATAAAATACGCTTGCAGTTCTAGGATTTAAATACTTCTGCAGGCTGGTCACACAGACTTCCTCTGATTTCCCCTTTCAGTTGGTCTGGAAGTAAAATGCAAATCAGCTTTCAAACAAGCTGTGTGTTTTAGTTCCCTCATATTTATCCAAAAGCACTTAAAGAATGTTTTTGAATAGAGATAAGTTTTTAATTTGGATTTTGGAGGAAGGATGGACTTCTTTTGAGAACTTTAATTTACTGCTGCTGAAGCAACTTGCTGGCTCCTCCAAATATTAAATGTACAACTTAATTCAATAATGACATCTCTCAGATGAATACTGAAGGAATGTTTTAAAAGTCCTAATCTGCTTTTATAATTTAACAATGAACAATCTATGATTAAGGGTTAAAATAAATTCGTCTGAAGCTTCAAATGGGATGGTGCCAGTAAGGGAGGCTGTCACTGACAGAAGGATCCCTACCAGTAAAAGAGGAGTGTGAGAAAAAGGATTCAGCCGGGCTAGAAAAAGCAAAGGTGTATCATGGAAATAAAGACCTTTATGTGTTGATTCAGAAAGCAGTATGTGAGAAGGAAGACAGAAGCTCTCCACAGACAGTCTGGGACTGGAAGAACTGTGCCAGAGAGATAAGCAAGTAGCAAGGATCAAGCTGAGTGTGCTTATGAAGAAGTATCAGTAAAGATGTTTTGGCTAATGTCAGTTCAAATGTGGTGATTAAAGTTAATGGGGAGAACAATATGACCAGGAAAGACAAAGGAGGAGAATGAGATGAAATTTATAGAGCTCTATTTCTGTTCAAGTTCAAATTGTGTTACTGAATCTGTAACCCATTTTGCATAAACTGGAAAACAGTGGAAAATAATGATTCTCTTGGTTATTTATTTTTTTGTTACCAGTGGCTTGAAAAGATTTTAAAAATTAAAAGATACAGATGAAACTGTTTATTCAATCTTGTCTGGATTCAAAAGATCTATTCCCATGCAGATTCAGTGCATCTCTCTAAAGCTGTCTCTATCTCTTCAAGCATGTTAAAAATTGTTTTCTATAAATACCTGTCATTGGTTCTGGTGACAGCTCTTAGCATTTTCTCAAGCATGGCTTTAACTAAGTAATCCCAAAGTAATCTTAAATATAAATACACCAGGTGGGAATGTTTTTATTCAAAGAAATGCACTAGCTTCCTAAGAAATACCATACTGCGTGTTCTTCTTTCAAGTCTTCTATTGGAAATGTCTCATTTAAGTTTTGGCTCCTGCTGTCTGTATTTTTGTTTAAGCTAATTATTTGATATTTACCATAGTAAGCAGTTGCACTGGCACCACGGGGATGGTGCCAAGAAGGCAGAATTGAGTGGCCCAGGGATGTGAATGTGTGACATCCGAGGTGGCACCAAGGCCACCAGAGCATTTAGTGTACTGCTCAGGTGTTTTCTGGCTTCTTACTGTACACCTAATGTACAACTTGTAGTTCTGCCAATGCCAGTTAACTAATTGCAAATTAACTTGTTTTACCTAATAAAGTGGCAAATTCTGCATCTGGACACTTCACAGAATTTTGCCCCAAGAGAAGTTATTACATACGTGAGTAGAAATCAGCTGTAAATGCTAGTCTGGGCATAGATGCTACAGTGGTGGATAGATGATGAAAATCTAAACATGTTTAAACAGTATAGCTGAGGTTTAAATGCTGCAGTCAGTTTGAGCAGGGCTATGTTAAGAGTTCCTTTAGTCCATTCTAACAATGAAGAAAATGCAGAGAGATTTGATTGAGCTTGTTTAGAAATGCAAGGTGGCTAAAAGCCATCAGTGAAATAGCTGAGTTTTTGTATGCCAGGTCGCAAACTGTGTAGGCTACCAGCACTGAAACATGGGGAGGGAAAAACCTTATCTGGGACACTCTAATACGGTGTACTTGAGAAAACCAAGCTGTGTGCTTTCTGTAATTTTCTTCATCTAAGAATATAACATAAAATGGTGCTGCATTGCAGATCAGAAAAAAAGGCAAAAGTAATTTTTTAACTTAATTTATACAACTTCAAGTAGCATTCGATAATGTAGTCAGTCACTAGATGTTTGGAAGGTGAGGCAACATAGAAATCTTAGAGTGGAAGTTATTTTTTTCTGATGTTTGTTTTGTTTTTTCCTATAGATTACAGAAAAAAGAAATGTGAAATATGTACCAATTGGCTGTTCCTAGATTTTACTTTTGAGTTTCATTCTTGCATCTGATTGTTTGAATGGACAAACTAGAATTCGCCTGCTGAAAACTGTAACTGTGCAGAGAATTATAGCACTTAGATTATTTTAAGGCATATCCAAAATTACAGATCTGTATCAGATGAATTATAACCAAAGGATGTAGACACTTATTTTCACTGTTGTAAACTGGGAAAATTAGCATCCTGAAAAAAAAAAAATTAATTAATCTATGGAGAAATATTTAAAAGAAAGTACACGAGGAAAACCCCAGAAGGTTTCTGAAGAGACCCAAATCAGAAATAGTCATCATTATAAACTGGTAATAGCCAGTAGCACTGTGTAGGAATGAAAGCAAATATCACTTATGAAAGTCCATGTCTGTTTTTTCAAGATGTCTCATGTAGTTTTCTTTCTTTTTTTTTTTATGTTATTTCCAAAATCATCTAGGCCTTTGGAGTTCAAAGCTGTACTTTGGTTGTTTTTCAGAATATTGTGTATGTATGGAAATGTTCAGTATTATCTGTGGCCAGTGACACTTAATGTAAGACTGTCTAGATGAGGCTCTTGGCACTTTAAACTGAAAGAGCATGAGAACAGCTTGGCAAAGCGATTCCTGATTTATGTATGCATGTCAGCATTTCACAAGTACTAAAATATAGCATTTGCTTTTTTGCATGATGATGCCCGAGCTGAAAGATATCAGTTTTAACTTCTACTGCTTTATTTGCTCTTGGATCATGCTTCTAGATGTGTTTTAGAAATGTGAAATAGGTTTATCAGTCTGGTGCTTTTTTTTATTCACAGACACCAGTATGTGGAAACTGGTCTGTATATGGTCTGTATGTTACTGTGTATATGAACACTGACTGGAATACCATGCACCTGAATTCTGCAGTTGTCCTTGGCTCATCTTTGTGCCTAAATTTGTGCCCTTAACTAGCAGCCCTGCTATTTACACTTATGACTGCAAAGGCCACTTGGGCCAGCTGCGTGGATACCTTGTCATGGATGACTCAGAAATGTAGGGTGAGCTTTAGTTGCTTGTTCTCTTGCTACGGAGGCTCTGAATATTTCTGATAAGGAGGTGCTTTTGCTAAAGAAAGCAGAGCCCTGAGCAACAGTTGGGTAGCATGGAAGTCAGGCATGTCATGCAAGGGAGTTCCTCTTCACTGCTTTTCCAGAGCAAGTCTCAATATTTGAAGTACTGTGGTGGTTTCATTCAGAAATGAAACGCTTTCATCTATTTGGTATTTGGCCTGTTTTATTTCTGGTGTGCCACCTGATGGTGCTTTATCAGATGAAGGGCTGAGCTGAAAGGCTGTGAAGGATGTGTAATTAAAACATGCCACAGAAGTATGTATTCATTGGGTTTAAACAAAGACAGAGATCTAAAAAGAAACATCATCCTGGAGCGGGAGTGTTGCAAGAGCTCGTGTGCTTTTACATCTGAGGGAAAGGGCAATGTCGTGGTCACCAAAACAGCCTGGGTTTCAAACTCCAGAGTTCACTTGAGTGAATCACATGTTTAAAGGCTTTAAATAATGTATGAGAGAACAAAATCTTCTGGGTGTTCCTTATTTAGCACTAATTAGGCTACCTTGACCTGCAAGGAAATTAGACTAAGCATTGCCGGGAACAGAGAAAGTATTTTTATTTCAGTTTTTGTCTGGAGGGACAGTTTTTGCATGGCACCCTTCTCTAACATTGATCTTATCACATATATTATTTTTATCATGCATGTATCGTTTTGATTTACTAATTGGATTACCGTAGCTCTAGAAGGTAATCAGGCCACTTGATTATTCACTCTTTATAGCTGCAGTAGAGTTTGGGAGGAGGAAACAAAACCCCCAAGCAGTCCTTAACTCATCTGTGCGATACACTTTATCTATTGCTCCCACTCCTCTTCGCAGTCTGGCAGTGATAAATGGGGA
The DNA here is from genome assembly GCA_025331215.1 of Actenoides lindsayi. Taxonomy (NCBI): domain Eukaryota; kingdom Metazoa; phylum Chordata; class Aves; order Coraciiformes; family Alcedinidae; genus Actenoides; species Actenoides lindsayi. Next base: position 26,091 of record WTSP01023373.1, on the reverse strand, counting down.
GCACGGGAAGTAATGAAACTGGGTATTTTTGAAAGCTTGTTTAGTCTCTAAACCACCCATCAGGAATTGCTTAGTGTGGCAAAAAAAGAAAATACTGAGCTTAATCTAGGCAGGTTTTGTAAGTGGAATCTTTGTACAGGCCAGGGAAAAGACTTAGAGCGCAAGCAAAGGAGAAATGTTTGCTGAAGGCTTTGTAAACATACATTTGTAGTCATTCATTCTCGTCATTAGTTGACCCATTTTAAAAATAAGAAATCAGTAACTTTTTTTTTTTTTGGGGGGGGGGGGAAGAAATGAAAACATCTGTGTGAGGTTTTCTTTCTTTCTTTCTTTCTTTCTTTCTTTTTTTCTTTCTTTTTTTCTTTCTTTTTTTTTTTCTTTTTTTTTTTCTTTTTTTTTTTTTTTCTT